>VIEB01000154.1:414244-450880 GCA_006547085.1 Malus baccata
GAAGAGGAAGAGGTTTGGATGACTACGGAGGAGTAGATGAGGGTGCAGAATGACAACCATGGGAGATGGAAGGATTTTTCAAAGAGAGAGAGAGAAGGGGCTTTGCTCCATGGAGATGATGGACTGGTTAGGGTTTTATTTTATTTATTTTTTTTAAGTAGATTGAGTTGAGAGTAAAAAGGAGTTTGATTGAGTTGAGTTTTGATAAATAAGGCCGCTTTTTGAAATAACTTTGAGTGTAAAGAGATAATGATAGATAAATTAAATACAATATGGGTATAAAAGAGTAAGCTGGATGTTGAGATACAAAATATGGGTTCAAATAAAATTTCTCTTTAAATAACATATCTATTATTTTAAGTCAAATTGAAAAATATTATATAGGGTATTCAGTATTCTAGTGAATACAAAGGATTATCCTAGAATTTTTGCCAACTGAGAAAATGGCGGACTTTCATGGGATAAATTACCAAGTTTGACCTCATTCTTGGTGAGTATTTGCTGCTTTGCCATTTGTTGCAGGGTCTATGGAAGTAGTATGCTAGAGATTTTTTCATGTACCGGAACACATTTCGATACATCAAGTGTAATAATACAATTGATTAAAAGCTTAAAAAAAATTCAACTAATTATATTATGGCACTAGGTGTACTAAACTGTATTTTCAGCTACGTTATCCCTTCCCCTGCACTGCACACCATTGTACACCTCATGGGTCCATATGTCAATGGATGCATGGTGTAAATGATGTCTCTGTTTGGATCAAAACTTGGACTTTGGGCCACGAAGGGAGATGGCCCAAAAGGGAGGCCATGAAGGGGAGAAGCCCGAAGCCCAGCCGAAGCCTAGAAAAGTAGAGCAGGCCTTTTCTGACTTGGTGCAGCTCATGAGAACCACTTGCTCACCTACCCAAAGGCCAAGTGGTATAGACTGATCAGCTATACAGCCCATAAAGTACTTTATAGTGGCAGTACAAGTAAAATAGTTGATGAGTCACTACCTTTCAAGTTGCATTCAAGCAAGGTTGCTGCTACAGGAGGCCAAGCCGAGTTGTCTATAAAAGAAGAAAGAGAAACCAGGAATAAGGACACTCAATCAAACAAACAAATGCAAGCACAAACTCTGCTCAAAGCCAGATTTGCCTTCAAAACGAAGCTGTAGTCAGCCCAAGCTTTCATCTCTCTTAGGATAAACCTTCACTCAAACCTTTGTAATAGCTCTGCTACCCTGCTCAACTCTTGCTGTAGTATCGATTTCTATTTGTAAACTCATCTCCTTATCCCCCCTTTCTGAGCTTTCAAAACCTTGATAAACCACAAAGATAGGAACCTGCAAGACGATCAGCCTTGCCCGACAAGGTTAAACCTTGCCCGACCTTCTTTGTTTTTGTCTTTTCATTCATTAAGCTAGCAATATGTTGTATACTTCCAGTTGTATTCAAGTTATTTCTAGTAAGATAACTATTAAAAGACTCTCTCAGCACTTGAATCCGATTTGAATATGTCTTCATAGTTCAAACCAGATCTAAGTTCTAAGCCCTCGGGCATGTAAGTTATTTGATCATTTAAAAGTCCTTGGTCTCAAGGCATAAAAAAGAACCTTATGTGGACTTAACCCATCCACAACAGTCCTTGATAAACAAGAAGGCCAAAGTTACTTGGGGCGCAAGTAATCGACCTATTCCTTAGTTTTATTTCTATTATATTATGATTATTATAGAACGCTTGAGTACGGAATGAATTCTGATAGGAAGCCTCAAGGCCTACACCTAAGGCCCCACAAAGGCATCTATTTGGATTCATTCTGCTCTGCGGACTAGAACGTTTGAGTATAAGAACGAATTCTGATGGGAAGCCTTAAGGCCTACACCTAAGGCCCCACAAAGGCACCTATTTGGGTTCGTTCTATCTCTCGGACTCGGGTAATCAGAAGTATAATAGTTATAAGACTCCTACAATCAATGGAACATATGTTATGTGTTCGAGCACTGGTTTAGTTATTGATTGGAAGCCTCAAGGCTTACACCTAAAGCCCCACAAAGGCACCTGTCATAACTAACACGGTTTCTCGGGCATATATATATATATATATACAACTAAAACTCGACATCCATTTTACATCTGCCATGCTGAAGATGGCAGTGGCACGCCTGAGCACTTAAAAGTTAATCTTGATTGTGAGCCTCAAGGCCTACACCTAAGGCCCCACAAAGGCACCTCTCAAAGTTAACTCTGTCATTCTCTTTCAGCCCTGCCCGACGAGTCTTGCCCGACAAGTTTTGCCCGACAAGACTTGCCCGACGAGCCTTGCCCGACAAGCCGGACAGTGAAGCAGAAGCCCGACAGAAAGCATCAACCGGCGCCAACCTCCTGGGGAGCTGTGTGCTCGTCGGCCAGGAAACATCCCCGATGGAAATTCCTACCACGAACAGTCTCACTCGTTGGTTAGCTCTTTACAAGTTTACGAACATCACCATCTTCCAATCTCAAACCCGAGAACAATGATGCTCACAGTTTAATGAAACATAGATGATGAGTTTGGATATTGGCTTTGCAATTTTTTTTCCATTAATCTAGTTATTCTTTCAGTCTACAATTCGGTTGGAGTTGCCAAAGATTCTATGCACAATTTTTTTAATTTAATTGGATCCCTTAGTAAAAAGAGGGCTTCGAACTAAAAAGTTTTGAGAGTTTTTGAAAATTGAAGATAATAAAGTCCATGGTTTTGTACTGGTTGTTTGTTTATTCTTTTTGAACGAATGAAAACGGTTGGCTTTGAGATCAAAGGTTTTAGGTCTAAAACTTAAAAACACCAGGAAATGTGTCGGATTCAGCTTTAAAATTCAAAGATTTTGGACCTTGGAGCTTTTTTTAGGGAATAAAATAAATATCGGAATCCTTCTTTTCCTATTTAAACGCTAATTGTTTTATTATGATTTTGTATGTTTTCTTTGACGCCTGGTATTCTTAAATTAAGATAGTGTTCTTTGTAATTAGATAAAAAGTTATAGCCATATACATTTCTATATAATTTTTGAAAAAAAATGAAAAATTATGTAATACGAATTTGTATGTCAGAACATTATAATTGATACTATTAGTCAAGACTCAAAAGTTGGATCATAATTCGTTGACTGGTATGCAACTACAAATTTTTCTAGATGCTGACAAATATATAGACCGAGAGAAAGCAAAGTCGTTTACAATACATACATACAAAATATTAAAGTCCCAATTAAGACGTTATGCTAGCAAATATATAGACCGAGAGAAAGCAAAGTTGTTTACATACATACAAAATTATCTCAGTCGTCCCGATTAAGATGTTACTAGCAAATATAGACCGAGAGAAAGCAAGTTGTTTACATACATACAAAATTATCTTAGTCCCAATTAAGACATAAGAAATTTCGTAACAACTGGCTATATAGATGAGAAAATTATGTAGTACGCTACTGATAATTACTTATTTCAATGTACCTTTCCATCTTTTTGTTAAAGAAAGAAAAAAGTGACTATTAATTTTAAAACAATAGAATATTATATTGGCACTCTAAAATTTCATTTTACACTCTAAATTTTTTATAATATTACTTAATTAGAAAGAAAAATAAAATTGTAAAAAATTTAAAATGAGATCTTATGAGTGGTCATCAGGACAGGACATCTAACATTTTTGGAATGATAGCACGAGTCATGACTTGGATGAGTGGTGATGTAATTAAATGATGTGAACCATTTGGCGTTTGCATGCAGGATGATGATCTTGGCGTTCTGAAGCGAAGAAATCATCGATATTAACAGCAACTGCAAGTTGCTGCAGATCAGGACATATGTTATCTACATCCCCAAGTGAATGAGAAAATTCAACAACGGCAAGTTGCTGATGAGGAAAGCGTATGCCGAGACTTAGTCCAAATGTAAAGTTGGATGTGAGAATGTGAGGACAAAAAAAGACTAAATTGTGTAATAGCTTATAAGAGATTAGAGTACTTCTTATATTGTCAATTGATTTTACAAAAATACTACTTTTACCACATAATTGTACCATTATTTATACCCTCCCTCTAATAGAGATAGGATTCACTTGCATTGGTGGACACTACCATTATTAAAGAGATAATATAAATAATGTTATATATAGGTTACACTAGGTAGTAAGTGTAACATTACTTTTAATTTTATGATAAAATCTCAACTTTCTTAATTGAGAAAAGTGTATGATACAAGTCGCATCTTTTATAGCCACCCTTCTTTTAAGGACAATTCTTGGATACTCAATGAGGAGTACCCAAATTTACTCACATCTGATGTGGTCCAATAATATTACAACATGTGTATTTCAAAACTTTATCCCTATATTTGTATCTTACTAACTAGTAGTGTTCTAAAAAGCGGCCTAGGCGGCCGCCTAGGCGTTGAGTGGTGGTTGTCCGATCCGATTTAGAGCAAATCATTTACAAAATCGGTGAGGAGCCAGGCGGCCGACTAGGCGCTCTAGGCGGTCTGCGGCGCTAGGCGGCATGTCTAGGCAGATTGATATTGGTCTTCTTCCATCGCCAGCGCCTCTGCAACTCTGGTCTTCTGTTCCATGCCCTATCATCTTAGGCAGACTCGCATCTGCAAATCAACTCTCTGGATACTAGACTTGACGAAGAAGGGAACTTACAGAGAAAAATATAAGAAGTATATGTGAGTGATGAGGAAGAGAAAATGGAAAACAACCCAGATTGAAGAAGAAGATGTTCGAGAGAGGACGAAGATGTGAGAGAGAGATTTCTCTGGTGATGTGAAAGAGGCGTTGGAAAACAACCCACTTTACTGTATTTGTTCCCCACTATGCCTTATCATTAATCATTAAATAATAGAATTGATTTTTTTAATCTTTCCTCTACTATTACGTATTGAGACTTCTTTGTGATGTGAAAGGGGAGGTGGAGATGGGGGTCAAACGAGATTTTATCTCTTCTCATTTAAAAAAAAATCTTAAAAATCTTCTAATATTATATCTCTTATTTTGAAATATCTTAAATTACTATTTTATCTCTATTATTTTATTTTAAAACCTTAAAACAGGGAGAAGAATTTCTTCATCTTTTGAAAACTTCGCATTTTTCACTTTCTGACTTATATGTATGTATGTATATATTATATATATATATAACTAATATCACTATTCTTTTATTAGCTTATTCATGAATTTGATACAAGTATAATTTTTATGTGTAAATATACATTTATTTACAAGATATACAAGAAATTTACCTAAATCCGCCTTAGCCGCCTAGGTGCCCGCCTAGCCGCCTAGCCGCCTAGCCGCCTAGCCGCTAGGCGCCAACTCACCGCCCAACTAGCTCCTAGCGTTTTTTAGAACCTTGGTTACTAACCAGACACCTTTCATCTTCTTTCTCATTCTGTTAGATGCCATGGTTGATCTGCCATAGCTAATCCATATCCATGGACCCCAGCCACCCCATATCCTCCTTCCACCAGATCCACCCACACCCCCGCATCAGAAGATTTGCTCTCTCTTTCGTTCTTTCTCTTCGAATCAACATCAAAAAGGAGTCGCCGGATGCAATCGACGTCGATGATGACATGGTTTCCGGCGAAGGGCAGATAAGTGGTTCTGGGTACGTCTTTTGGGTACTCTCCATTGGGCCACTTCATTTAGTCAGTCTTTTGGGTACTCTCCATTGAGTACCTAAGTATTGTCCTTAAACAAAAACAAGTCATCGGAATAATTAAGCCAAGGTGGGTGGGATGGTGGTGGGTTCATATGTGGTAGTTTGACTTTCGGTCATCCAAAACATAGGAATCCAACTTAGTGAGGATCACGTATCATGCGCTTAGAAATTATTTAATTTTTTATTTAAAATTAAACATAAATAATATATGACGAAAACTGATCATATGATATACAATGAACGGTTAAGATATAAGAATCTTTAGGATCCCACGAAATGGATTAAGAGAGAATCCCGTTCCCAAAAAATATTCTCTTTTGACTTTTCTCGCTGCATCATTCAACTCAACTTGCAGATATTTTCATCCCGATTGAATTTTCAGTTCAGCCACAACTTTTGAAAATTCCACCAGAGATTTTTTTTTTTTTGAAAATCCCACCTTTGTTTTTCTTTGAAAAAATCCACGACCACGTATCTAAAATTCATTTTATCGTTGCATTTATATGCAAAATTATGAATGAAATATTATTCTTTTACCGGACAAACTGACAACATACATGCAATTTTAGCAACTAATCGTGAAAGTCTTGAGTTCGATACTTTGTAATCTGCGTATTTGCTTGAACAAGGCCATTGGTAGGTAGGGTACAATTTCCAACTAACCTTTTCCTAATCCGAAAAAGGTGGATAACCATAGTTCGACACTAGTGCCATCTTTTTAGAAAGAAAAAAAAAATTAATTGAATAGTGTGTCATGTGTTTTGCCAGACATAATAATGTGATTAGTTTAAGAATTGTCACAATGACATCCTCGGTTGATGTCATATCAAAATAAACAACTAAAAAAGAATTAATCCTTTGTTCTTTCGCTATCGAGAAAAATCCCTCTCCCTAATTACAGTAATTGACCAACTGAGCAAGAATGTTAATTCATATGTCAATCCCTTGATTTTTAAACCAAAAATTTTTTTAACAATCTAGAATTGTACATAAATATTTCAATACTAAAGTAGCTCAATGTGTAATATTACAGTATACAATTCAACTAATATGATCAAAGTCTTGGCCAACTTTAGGGGGGAAATTAAAAAAGTGGCCGCCATTTGATCATGCAACTTGGACAAAATATATTATAGGGCAAATTACATAAAATTATCTTAATTATTGATCGAACCACAATTTTATACCTCATGTTTTAAACATTGCAATGTCATACCTTAACATATGAATTCGTTGCAATGTCAGACATCCGTTAAATTTTCTGTCAATTTAGCTATTAAATGATGACGATGACGTGGTAGGAGTGGGATTCACTCATTTGCCATCTTGAATAAAAAAATAATAAATTACTAATTCTTAATTAATAATTAACTTAATTAAAAAAAAAAAAAAACTCTCTTCATTTCCCCAGATATCGTCTCCTCCCCCTACTCCCTCCTCCGCCCCCCTTCTTCCTCATCCGTCCCATTCACTCCCTCATCCGTCCCCCTTCTTCCTCGTCCTCGTCCATCCGCCGCCTTCGAGTCCACCGATTCGGACCAGCGAGTTCGTCATATCAGATCGGCACATATTCTATCTGTTCGACGGGAAATATCCGGTGTTTTGACTCCCTCCCTGGTTCTTATGGAGGTTGCAATGAAATGATCTGGCTACGACGTCGGCGAGCACATACATGTCTTCTTCGGTATCAAAATCGATCCGGTTTTCTTTGAAACGGCAGTGGATCGATTCGCATGATGGTTGGGAGAAATCGAATGGTGGTTGATGGAGAACCGAACGGACGGAGACGGAAATGAGAAGGTGTAGAAGTTGACACGCATCGGGGAAGCGAATCTGTAGCATTGGTGGTAACCCAGAAAATGGGAAAAAAAGGGGAAAGAAAAAGAAAAAAATTGGACTGTAATGAACTTCCATTCTTCAATTAATATTATGGAGGATTTCAAAAATCCGGAGTTCTGGGCGAATTTTCAAATGGCCACTTCTTGAATTTTTGAAATTTTAATTTCTCTAATTAAAAAAAAATGAATTTCTCTAATTTCTTGAATTTTGTGGGTTTGTATTTGTGTTTTTCGTTTTGGGTTTTGTTTTTGTGGGGTTCTACGTTTTGGCTTTCTGGAACTCTCCCTTTGCAATTTTGTTTGGTGGTTTTTCTTAGAAAAATGGTGAAGAAGAAGAAACTGAAGAAATGGCAGTGGGGCGAAAGCCCCAGTCGGTGATGGGATTTGAAGAGAGGGAAAATGAAAAGGGGATGGTTTCTAATGCTCAGTTTTGCGAAATCTTAGTGAACTTATGATGAAGAAATCAATTAGTTTTATGTAATTGGAGCAAGATGAATTGGGTCTGGTTTTGGTTTGCCATCGTAACCCACCTGCGTTTTGCGTTCGCCGGTGTATCAGTTGTTCCCGGAGGAGGACGAAAATTAGCTGTGTTTAAGGAGGACGAGGAAGATGGGGAGCGGAGGAAGGAGTGATGGGAGGACGAACGGGGACGATTTCCAGGGAACAGGGAGGAGAGGTTTTTTTGTTTTTTGTTTTTAAGTTAATTTTAATTGTCAAATAAACAATTAATAGTTTATTAATAATTAATTAATTTTTTATTCAAGTTGGCAAAAAAGTGGGTCTCGTTTCTACTACGTCATCATTTAACAGTCAGATTGACAGAAAATTTAACGGAGGTCGAACATTGCAACAACTTCATAAGTTGAGGAATGACATTGCAATATTTAAAACATGATGTATGAGATTGTGATTCGACTCATAATTGAGATAGTTTTTTGTAATTTACCCTATATTATATATGTATACGTTGTCAATATATGACTAAAATCTAATATATAATGGTCTTCTTCTTCTTACATGCAATGCATGATTCAGCCAGTCGGAATATAAGTGTTGGTCGCTTAAGTTCACCCCATCGAGGAGAGCAAGTTCTGCACATGTACGATATGAAGATGAAGTTGATGATGAGGATACTATTACTCTGCTTCCTCAGCTGCTTCTGGTTTCAGCTGTCCTTTGCTCGAAATGCTACCACTGATCCATCTGAAGGTTCTCTCTCTCTCTCTCCCTATACACATACACACTTTGCCCCATATAAGTGTTTTTAACCAGGAACTGGGCTTCTTTCCCTCAACAAAATGATATTTTAATTGTTTTTCGACCATATGAAATGGAAGTTTCAAAGAACTTATTTGTAAAGCCTTTTTTCTTCCCATATACAAAACATCCAAATTAAGGGTAATTTTCCTTTGTAATAATCAATTTGATCTCTCATTTGATTCGAGATAGTCTAGTAAGTGGCAAACAAGTCAAATTATGGTGTGATATAATCTAATACACTCAAGGACTGAATTAACTGAGAGCGCAGTGAGGGCGTTGAACTCAATATTTGAACTATGGGACACACAAGCGACGCCGGGCCTGTGGAATATGAGTGGAGAACCCTGCAGTGGATCTGCCATCAACGTCACCAAATTTGAGTTCTCCGATATCAACCCAGCCATCTATTGCAACTGTACTTACGACAACAATGCTACATGCCACATCACCAATCTGTATGTTAAACTACTCTCTCTTGACGAACAAGATTTCCATGCCAATGCTGATTTTTTACTTGCTACCTATATATGTTAACGTCATAATTTGACTGTGTCGCTCCATTTTATGTAGTTCTAAATGTTCAATCTTTTTGCTTTCCAGGAGCGTGCATGATCTTAACAAACGGGGGGGGTGTTTCCAGAAGAATTTGTGGCTCTGAGATATCTCACATCTTTGTATGAATTTTTTTCAACTCCCTTCTCTGTTTTCGGCTCATCAAAATCATATATTGGATATTAAAAATTGTAGAATTATCAGAGAGACGGGCCAAAAACTCACTTCCAACAACGTTGATACTGTTCCCAACTTGGTAATTACCACATGCACAATCCGTCAAGTGTGGGGTTTATCTCAAAAAGCCTCAGTATTAGTTGGAGTGGAATTTGGATATTTAAATTATTCTTTCTTTATTTCTACGGCCAATGTGGGATTTCAACAAAAATATGGTGATGTTGTAAGATTAAGAGTTAACGATTACACTTCCTTTCAATTTTTGTAGGCATATGGATAATAATTATTTCACCGGTCCCCTACCGGCATTCATTGGCAATATGTCTGCATTGACTGAATTGTAAGTAGTGAGAGAACATTTCTTTAAGTACTCATACTTCTGATGAGACCCGTATCAATTTGTATACTTCATTTTGAATATCATAATCTACAGTTATGTTCTTTACACCTTTTCTCTACTATTTATGCCGTAATCTACAAAAAAATCATTATGCTTTTATTGAATAATGTAGTACTAATTTCCTGTTATGTAATGTAATTAAGTTTAATGGTGCTTATCTTTCACTAACTCATATCTCCATTCAGGTTAATTAGTGACAATTCATTCTCTGGGCCCATCCCCAAGGAGCTTGGAAACCTTAAGGAGCTAACTCTGTTGTAAGCCATGAAAACAATCTCAGCCTTACATCTAGCTAGTTGCTAGGATCATTACACCTGACATTATTTGCCTTACTACATGAGAGCTGCACACTTGGTATTTTAAACTCAAGTGAATACACAAATTTGATACACAACATATTTCCTAATCAGCTATAGACTTACAATTCAACACAACCTTCTATCACTCTTCAATAATTGCTTTCAAGTAAGTGTTTGCCCGTTCAACATGACTTGCAGGGACATCAGATCAAATAATTTCTTCGGAACACTCCCTCCAGAACTTGGTAATTTAGTCAAGCTCGAGGAACTGTAAGTGCTTCGTTAAATCATCAAATTTGAATTACAATAAAATTTTGGTTCATCACTTCATCAAAATTATCTATTGGATATTAAAAATTGTAGAATTATCAGAGAGACAGACCAAAGGTTCACCTTTCAACAACACTGATATTGTCCCTAACTTAGTAATTACCACATGCACAATCTGTCAGGTGTGGGGTTTATCTCAAAAGGCATTGCCATTAGTTGGAGTGGGATTTGGATATTTAAACTCTTATTTCTTTATTTCTCTAGCCGATGTGGGATTCATTTCAATTTTTGTAGGCATATGGATAATAATTATTTCACCGGTCCCCTACCGGCATTCATTGGCAATATGTCTGCATTGACTGAATTGTAAGTAGTGAGAGAACATTTCTTTAAGTACTCATACTTCTGATTAGACCCTTATCAATTTGTATACTTCATTTTTAATATCATAATCTACAGTTATGTTCTTTACACCTTTTCTCTACTATTTATGCCGTAATCTACAAAAAATCATTATGCTTTTATTGAATAATGCAGTACTAGTTTCCTGTTATTTAATGTAATTAAGTTTAATGGTGCTTATCTTTCACTAACTGGTATCTCCATTCAGGTCAATTAACGTCAATTCATTCTCTGGGCCCATCCCCAAGGAGCTTCGAAACCTTAAGGAGCTAACATATTTGTAAGCCATGAAAATTTTTCTGAAGGTTTCTCTCTCTCTCTGCAAAATCTAGCAGAGCATATTCTCTTCATCTCTCTACAATTCACACACACTCTGTGCTTTACATAACCGTTAGAATCGAAGGTGGATTCTCTCTCTTCACAAAACAATCTCAGCCTTACATCTAGCTAGTTGCTAGGATCATTACACCTGGCATTATTTGTCTTGCTACATTAGAGCTGCACACTTGGTATTTTAAACTCAAGTGAATACACAAATTTGATACACAGCTTATTTCCTAATCAGCTATAGACTTACAATTCAACATAACCTTCTATCACTCTTCAATAATTGCTTTCAAGTAAGTGTTTGCCCGTTCAACATGACTTGCAGGGACATCGGATCAAATAATTTCTCCGGAATTCTCCCTCCAGAACTTGGTAATTTAGTCAAGCTCGAGCAAATGTAAGTGCTTCGTTAAATCATCAAATTTGAATTACATGTTAATTCCTTACGGATGAGCAAAAATTGCACTTTATTGTATGAAATGGGTATTAATCAGTTGCCTAATGATTTTCACAGTTACATGGAGAGCTGTGGACTCGGTGGTGAAATTCCTTCAACATTTGCCAACCTCACCAACATGCAACTCTTGTAAGAACGGCTCTTAAATCGTATTTTAGATTGGATGAGCTTAGTATAATTCAACTTTTTGAATTTTAGCTTGGCATCGGACAATCCTTTCTCAGGAAAGATACCTGATTTCATAGGGAATTGGATACAACTCACAGATTTGTAAGTAGAGAAACCTTTTATCTTTTGCAGTTTATGAAAGCAGACCTGAGATGGATAATTTGTTCATAAGCTTCTTATATGTTTCTGTAGGGAATTTCAAGGGAACTCTTTCGAAGGCCCAATACCAACCGGCTTTTCTCAACTGACCTCATTGGAGTATCTGTAAGTACAAATGTTTCATGAATTGTAATTCTCTCACTCTTTCTCCGAAGACGAGATTTCAGTTTATTTTGCATATAATGATGTAGGTATATCAGTGATATATACGATGGGAGCTCCTCTCTTGATTTCATAAAAAATCTGAAAAACTTGACTGATTTGTAAGTGAAGATTCTCATCGATCCAGATACTTTCTTTTTCCTTTTGAAATTTGATATCTTACTCCATCTACTTTTTATCAAATTTTATGTTTTTGGAATACAGAAAACTACGAAACGCATTAATCACTGGTACCATCCCATCTGATATTGGAGAATATCAAAGACTACGGACTCTGTACGTACCAGCAAATATAAGCTTGAGTCCCAACGAGACCAATTAGTTTTCTTTCATTCTGATGCTCCTCTCAACTTACCGTGGTGTTGCAGGGATCTGAGTTTCAACAATTTGACAGGCCAACTCCCAAGTTCTTTGTTCAGCTCGAGTTCTCTTAAATCCTTGTAATCCCCGTCTTTATTATTATCTTTTTCTTGCCTTATCATACATAAGTTATCAAATCTTTAACATTCCCTACTTTTATTGAAGATCTGGACATCTGACCTTTTGTTTGTTCATCTCTTTTTCTTTTCTGAGTGCCTTTCTACTATAATCGAAATGGACAGGTTTCTTGGAAACAATAGTCTCTCCGGACCTCTTCCGAACCAAACGAGCTATCAACTTCAGACTATGTAAGTCCTCATTTTGTGTTTGTGTATAACCATAAGCATTCTAATCCTGTCTTACACAAGCTCTTAATAACTTTCATGCATTTTGTGTCTTCTGATTCTATTTTGTTATTTGCAGAGATTTGTCTTACAATTTTTTATCAGGAAGCTTTCCCCAGTGGGTGACCAATATATCGCAAGTGTACGTGTCTTTTTATCTTTCACCTTCATTTTACAGTTTAAACCACCAGAATATGTTCGGACAAAAAATTATCGCTGAGATTCATTTTCACAATGCTACTTGCCTACTAAGTTTCGATCTTGTACGTGGAATTTTCATTTGATAAAGATATAGTTCTTCATATGTTGACTGATTAATGATTTTATGCAGGAACTTAGTGGTCAACAACTTCACATTTGACAGTTCAAACATAACGTGAGTTGAAGTTTCTCTTACTCGTTTTAAACAAGCAATACCATCACTACTCTTCCACTACATTATTCTATTTGGATAACTAATAATTGTTCTCTGTGTTTGCAGTCTTCGTGGATTGAATTGCCTCCAGAGAAATTTTCCATGCAATCGAAATACCCCACGATGTAATCTACTCTTATGTCACCCATCATTTACTATTTTAACACAACATCATGTTAGAGGAAAAGGCATTGCTTCTCTAGTTATGTATACATATGGGTATAGATTGCAAGCATGTTTTCATAAGTTCAGTAATACGCGTAACTGGTTAGAAATATGTGACTGAAGAACATTAGTATGAGTCTTCAATTTGCAGTTTCATCGCTAATCATGGGTAGTTTTGGTATTACATGAAACTTTACAGATGCAAGCTTCTCAATCAACTGTGGTGGACAGCAAATGAAGGGAGATGGCATATTGTATGAGCCTGATGAATCAGTTCTTGGCTCAGCAACATTCAGTGTAACCAGTGCAGAGAATTGGGCAGTCAGCAATGCCGGTTTGTTTCCTGTCCAATATCCCTCATCGTCTCTGGAAAATAACCCATCGTTGGAAAATACCCATGAACAAGTCACCGGAACAAACGTGACCCCGGAGCTTTTCCAGACTTCAAGAGCGTCCAGAGGATCTCTGAGATACTATGGCCTGGGCCTTGAGAATGGGCCCTACACTGTAACATTGCACTTTGCAGAGACGGTTTATGAAAGTCGCACTTCGCAAACTTGGCAAAGTCTAGGACGGCGTGTATTTGATATCTATATTCAGGTAAGACTGCTTATAGAATAAAAATTCTAACTTATTTGAAGTAAACACCTCATTGGACTGGTTTTTGATGTTTTAAGCTACATTAACTAAAGACAGTGATTTAAAGAAGACTAGAATTATCAACTACCTCTTCATTTGGTTGCTAGGGTACCCGCAGGACGAAGGACTTTGACATATCGAAAGAGGCAGGTGGTGTTAACCGAGCAGTTGTGAGAAAATTTAATGTTAGCGTGTCAGAGAATTATCTTGAAATTCATTTGTTCTGGGCTGGTAAAGGGACTTGTTGCATACCCAGTTATGATGATTACGGCCCATTAATAGCAGCCGTCCATGCTGCTTCAGGTATAATTTGTGTTCACTTATAGAGATTTCCTATGAGTGGTTTAAATGTATTTTTCTGCTGTTAATTGACATTGAAGAATTCGTCTGTTTTATCACTTAGATTTTACAAAGAAGAGCAATACTGGGTTGATAGTTGGTATTGCAGTTCTTGTTGGAGTTGTGAGCTTGCTATTAATATTTGCAATTCTATATATGAGGAGGAAAAAATCAGAAAAAGAAGACGATGAAGGTAAACGACCATATCATTAACACACAGAAGTAAGCATGCTTTCACGAAAGTAAAACTTATGTCATACTGTTTTGTGAATGTGCAGATATTCTAGGATTAGGCCCCCGACCATATACTTTCAGTTATGTTGAATTAAGAACTGCAACTGAAGATTTTAATCCTTCAAATAAGCTAGGGGAGGGAGGATATGGCCCCGTTTATAAGGTGAAATCCGTATTACATCAATATCATGTACTTGAAGTAATGACAAGAGAAAGGAGAGAGAGCGAGAGAAGAAAATATAGCTTCTGTTTTCTTTCCTTTCACGTCACTTAATTGTGTTTCTGTGTACATTGTAGGGTACACTTTCTGATGGTAGAGTAGTGGCTGTGAAGCAACTTTCAGTATCATCTCACCAAGGGAAGAGTCAATTTGTATCTGAAATTGCTACCATATCTGCTGTGCAACATCGAAATCTAGTGAAATTGTATGGATGCTGCATTGAAGGCAGACACCGCATTTTGGTTTATGAGTATCTTGAAAACAAGAGCCTTGATCAGGCACTTTTTGGTACAAACCTATCTACTTTTAGGTTGCACAGAAATAGCATTGTCTGCAGTTTCAAGCACTCTAAAATTGTTAAGAAATGTTTTTTATTGGATGTGTTCACTAATATTTCAAGAACAAGTGACTTGCACCTTGACTGGCCTACTCGATTCAATATATTGTTGGGAACAGCAAGAGGATTTGCTTACCTTCATGAGGAGTCAAGGCCAAGGATTGTACATCGAGATGTCAAAGCGAGTAATATTTTGCTTGATGCAGAACTCTCCCCAAAAATATCAGATTTTGGACTGGCAAAGCTTTATGATGACGAGAAAACCCACATCAGCACCCGGGTTGCAGGGACAATGTAAGCCGTCCTTTATTGTTTTTCCAGAGGATACATACATTATGGCCACACACATTTTTACTTGCATGAAATTTTCACACATATTAATAATGCCTCTAATGATCTCAAGTAACATTGTGCAACCGTTTGATTATCTTGCATTGCAGAGGCTATTTGGCACCAGAGTATGCAATGTTTGGACATTTGACAGAAAAGGTCGATGTGTTTGGTTTTGGAGTCGTCGTTTTAGAGATCCTCAGCGGGAGACCAAACTCTTATAATAACTTACATCCAGAAAAGATATCTCTTATTGAATGGGTAGGAATTGCATTCACCTAGCTTCATTTAGGCATTGTTGTGAAAAACTTATTTATACTTTCCTTTGATTGTGGCATAATGTTTTTCAGGTGTGGACTCTACATGAAAACGACCAAACTCTAGGGCTGGTGGATCCAAGATTGACAGAGTTCGATGAAACTAAAGCAACTAGATTGATAAGAGTAGCTCTCATGTGCACGCAGGGATCACCGATGGCACGGCCATCTATGTCACGCGTGGTTGCAATGCTCTCTGGAGACATTGACATAGGCACTGTCATGTCGAAGCCAAGCTATTTGACAGATTATGATTTTAAAGATGTAACAACATCGTTAACAAGTAGATTTTTGGTGGAGGATGATACCCCATCAACTTCATCCAAGGGTAGTAATGTTCGCCTCAACTATCAATCGAGAGGCAGCAATGCAAGTGGTGCTAACACTCCCTGGATTGACCATGCACCTTCTGTAAACGTCACTCAATCACTGCTCGCTGAAATTAGAGGAGAAGGAAGGTGATAAATATCAGGAACTGATTTTCGCATGCTCTTTCTTTTGGTAGTGGGTAGGGGACTGGCATGCCAGATTTGAATATACCTTAGCATATGGATGTATATCTTACTTATTCATACACAATGTTTATAGATATGTTCATGAACCACCACCACTGGATGGAGATCCCACTACTAAAATTTAATAATGTGTTCAGGGAATTCAGATAATTTAATAAGGCCTTTTTAGGTCTATAAATTGAGCCTTGATGTTGATGGTCTAGTTGCAGAATAAAGAAGAAAATGCCTTTTTGGGTCTATAAATTGAGCTTTGATTTTGATTTGATGTGTTCACTAATATTTCAGAGACAAGTAACTTGCACCTTGGCCGGCCTACTTGATTCAATAGATTGTTGGGAACAGCAAGAGGACTTGCTTACCTCCATGAGGAGTCAAGGCCAAGGATTGTACATCGAGATGTCAAAGCCATTAATATTTTGCTCGATGTAGAACTCCACCCAAAAATATCAAATTTTGGATTGGCAAAGCTTTATGATGACGAGAAAACCCACATCAGCACCCGAGTTGTAGGGACAATGTCACATTTATACTTGCATGAAATTTTAATACACATCATGTTAATAATGTCACTAATGATCTCAAGAAACATTGTACAACCATTGGGTTATCTTGCATTGCAGAGGCTATTTGGCACCCGAGTATGCAATGCGTGGACATTTGACAGATAAGGTTGATGTGTTTGGTTTTGGAGTCGTTGCTTTGTAGATCCCTAGCGGGAGACCAAACTCTGACAATAACTTAGATCCAGAAAAGATTTATCTTCTTGAATGGGTAGGAATTGCATTCCCCTAGCTTTATTTTGGCATTGTTGTGAAAAACTTATTCACCCTTTCCTTGGACCATGGCATAATGTTTTTCAGACATGTACTCTACATGAAAACGACCAAATTCTGGGGCTGGTGGATCCAAGATTGACAGAGTTTGACGACACTGAAGCGACTAGACTGATAAGAACAGCTTTCCTGTGCACGCAGGCATCACCGATGACGAGGCAGTCTATGTCACGCGTGGTGGCAATGCTCTCTAGAGATATTGACATAGGCATTGTCATGTCGAAGCCGAGCTATTTGACAAATTATGATTTTAAGGATGTAACGACATTGTCAACAGGTAGCTTTTTGATGAAGGATGATACCCCATCAACTGCATCCAAGCATAGTAATGACCGCCTCAACTATTAGCCCGAAGGCAACAATGCAAGTGGTGCTAACACCCCCGTGGTTGACCTTGCGCCTTCTCCAGTAAACGTCACTCAATCACTGCTCGTTGGCATTATTAAAGAAGAAAGGTGATAAATAATGGGAAATGATTAACGCATGCCATTTATCCTTTTGTGCACCCATGTACTTGTCCTTGGGTCTTTTCTGCCTCTAAGGTTTTGGCTATGATGATGTATATCTAAAAATAGATACGATTTTATAGATATTTGGTTCAAACTTACATGTCAATTTTGTGTTAGTAGGTTGCGGTGTAAATCTCCTCTTTTAATCAAAAGGAAAAAAATGGATGTTTCTTTTTCTATAGTTGATGCTATTCACTCCCATTTTAATTTCTCACACATTTTTTTGGTAATTTTTGTCTTTTGGTCTTTTTTAATTCATTTGATCCGACAACCAAAAATTAAGAAGAGTGGATGGAGGTAAAATAGATGTGAATAGCACCACCCTTTTCTATCTGATAGCCAAGTATGTATAATAAAACATAAGCAATCTTAGTAGATGCCTATAAACAAAAGCCACAAGTTGGCTCTAGATTAGTTATTGTCAATTGTTGATTGATTACGGTGTCACCCTAATGTGACTCTTTGGTAGGGTTTTTGCATAAGCCAACTCTTTTACATGAATGATTATTAATTGTTGGTCGATCAGTGTCACCTGAGAAAATCTTTGGTTAAATTGACATGCAAGTGTCGCCTTTCTCACATGAGTGGTCTCAACGGTGGGGCCAGGTAAAACCAAAATGTAAGGAAGTTCATGCTCACCAAAGCAAGATCAACCCGTTTAAGGCTATGGTACTCGTCTAGTTGTCTCTGCCTTTTTTCTTTACATTTGGAAGTACCAGTGCCAGATCACTTGAGGCAACAAGTCCAGCCCCACATTTTATTCGTTTCTATTACCTCCATTGAAAGTGACCGATAGAATTTGAACGTTATAAGCCAATCGTTTCCAGTCCCACTTTTGTCACTCACTTTGCTCTTCTCTACAAAAGTATTAATTACATGTACACACACACACACACACACTTATTAGCAGCACATATACACCTATATATATAATGTTTCTTAGTCTCATCAGAACTCAAAGAAAGAATGAGAGCTTTGGAGAAGTGAAAGTAGTAGCAGAAACTAGAATAACAAAGGGAGACATCTTAATCTCCCCCCATAAGTTGAAGTTGCTGCCTGTCAAGAAGTGTTTGTATGTGGTCAAGGCAAGCACCTCTTGACCATCTTATCTGGCTTCAAATTCTCATTCACTACCTCTTCTAGAATCACATCGAACACCTTCCCGAAATCAGCTGTCCAGTCCTGGCTTTTGATCAAAGTCTGCATATATTCGGCCCTCGAATTAAGATCCTCGCCTTGTATCGAATGCAGCTAAGGGTTTTTGCTTTAGGTGACCACTTTTCCCTTCCATGGCTCGTCACTCAATTGAAGCAACAAAAGCCCCAAAGCCAAACTCGCCGACAAGGTGTTGTCGACATCACATAGCCAACCAATTCTTATACTTCCCTTGCTTTGAGTAGACCTCCATCACTTTCTTCCACTTAACATCAACCTCATGTTCGAGCTCAAGTTACTTGATATAGCTTAATATGTCATGCGAAAGCAGCGCTGCATCGCCAGGATCAACCTCATTAGCTGCAGCCAGTTACTCTTGCTTGTACTCCGCTCTATAACCCCACCGGTTGGCAGGTTCCCAGCCCTCTGATGCCATAGTTTTTCTCAAGGGCGACAAAACCTCCTTCCTCAGTCGGTCAATACAACAAAGACTACCATCCCTTTCTCAGAGGCATGATTCTGACGGGAAAACCTTCCTTGCAATGTTTTCGAACAACATATGATGATCAGCGATGGTAGGCAAAAAGGTAGTCGCTTGGGTAATCTCCAAGCAGTAATCATCATGATGGTCATGGTCCTTGTGATGATGAAATTTTTCAATATCAAACTCAAGGCACAGGGCAAAAATATCCGAAACACAGTTGTGCAATAAGCGATAATCAGCGTCGCACTCGTATCTCTGAGCCGCCTTGTTGGCCGTGTGGATCGCCTTCCTCCTTAACAACAATTCGCTTGCCTTTGAGTTGACGTTCTTTTCCTTGACCTTCACCATTTTGTTTGAATTTGCCTCCTCCCTCGTCCTCCCAGTAAATTTCAAGTGAGCTTCACCCCATAAAACCTGCGAGAGAATGCAAGGAAGGTCTAAGATATGTCCAAAGGAGCCGAAAATTGGCACAAGATTGTAGGCAAGGGTTTTGGGGTGGTTCTGGTGGAGCCAAACCGCTGCCATGAAGAAAGCTTCGTCTTGGTTACATTTTCCACCGTAGTCGTGTCTGTCTATG
Source organism: Malus baccata (assembly GCA_006547085.1). Classification (NCBI taxonomy): domain Eukaryota; kingdom Viridiplantae; phylum Streptophyta; class Magnoliopsida; order Rosales; family Rosaceae; genus Malus; species Malus baccata. Next base: position 434,175 of record VIEB01000154.1, read on the forward strand.
AAGTTGCAAATGAGTTTATGGGTGGTTAAAGGATTGTGCGACCAGCTGAGGGAAACACTTGGTTCATCAGAGTTTTGTGGAATTCCACGGTCGACATGGCGTCCTTGGCGCAGTGGAAGTACAGATCAACGCATGGGTTTTTGATGTTGTGGAAGCCTAATTGGGGTTGTTTGAATTTGAACTGATCGGGCCGCAGCGGAGCAATTCTTGTGAATTGCGATCAAACGACCTTGTTTCAGCATGCTTTCAGAATCGATATCACTAGCAGGAATGCTCGCGCTTTGCTGCGAGTTTTCAAACCATGGATAATATTCATAGAAAAATTAACTGACAATGCTACAGAAATACAATCACATTCTTAAATGTAGCAATTCAGACAACACACGTTTCACATGAGTAACGCTCACAAAACCACACATTTACACAATTATCTCCAAATGAAAGAAAAAGCAAGAGATAGGTGAATTGATCCATAAAATAAGTAGTTCAATTTACATTGCTACTATCTTGTAACTTATTAGAGCTTCTTTGCAGATCAATCATAATGATTTCTTCATTGCTTTCACCAAATATTTCTATAGTTCTACTCTAGTAGTCCATCTAGTAGTCCAATTGACAGAACAAATAGCAAGTGCGATTTAATTCACTGCTTTGAATGTGTTGTAAAGATAATACCACCAACTATGAGTGGCAATTGATTATTGTGATAACATACTATAAAAGTAAAGGTATGGATAAAAAAGAAAATGCGTCCTTTGAAAGATCTAGAACAAACCTGAAATTCAACGAATTGTTCTTTTACAAAGCTCAACACCAGACTTGATTTCCCAGCTCCAACATCCCCAAGAAGCACCTGAAGAAGAACATCAAACATCCCTGTGGTGATCATGACATGCAATACCCAAAGAAAAATAATTTAAGAAAAAATAAACCTATTCATCACATAATGCTAAAATACATATGCCAACATATCCATAATTTCTATGTTTACGGAACATCTTTCGATAAATCACAACCTTCATTTTAAAATGGACTTTTGTATTTGTATTTTGCTTGTGAGTATGGTCTTGGTTAAAACTTAGCATTCTAGCATTTACTTATATGATATCATATAGCAAGAAAGCTACGAGACTCGAGTCACAGTTTATTGTATTCTCAGACCCTCAAAATACTAGAGCTAGACAGAGATAAACAACAACACGAAAGAGAAACTTCTACTTTACATGTACACTAACATTTGCATGTGCAAAGCTCTCTTTCCTCCTTTCCTTTCTTTTCTTCCTCACCTTTCGGTTATTTCTCCTAGATTAAGGAGATTGTTGTTTTGTTGTTAGTGGTTGCCATCATCATCATCATCACATTCAAATCAACTTTTGTAATTAAGGCGTTCTACGCGCGACTTATATAATTTAAACGATAACAAAAGAACGGTTGATCTCTGATCTAATTGCAGACACAATCTGCAGAACCATCTTCTATGGGATTTGAACTTGTGAAGTGTGAGGTGGAGACCTGAATGTAACAAGTTGGTGTTAAGTGAATAATTCCAAACATATAAAATTTAGATCATCACACCGAATGCAAACCGAACAATTAAATAAAGAACTGAAGGCATACACAATCTAATTAGACAAATAAGTGAACTTTCCCATGCCAAAATCTGAAAGGCCAACAGAAATATCTCATTACAGCACAGAAGACAAAACTTAAAACTAATCAAACTTAGGTGAACCAATTATAGAGAACATAACCCTTGTAACCAATCGGGAAAAGATGCTTTTAAATCCTAGGAAAAAAAAAATTAAGGAGTTTTTTAAAAAACCATCATTTCAATTATTTTCCAGTCTTACATTTGGATTAAACAGAAAATATAAGTAAAAATGCCAACTTTCTAAAAAAGCTACGACTATTTTTACAAATTTCCATTACCCAATACTGAAAAATGAGAATCACGAAGCAATGAAGAACGGAACACGCGAGAACCAAAAAGTTAAAAACAACACATAACCATTTCAAAGGCCCAAAATCCTGCAAGGACAAAAAAATCCCATAAAATCAGTACATCAGCACTCCCTGCAAAACCCCAAAATCATAAAAAGAACCCAAAATCAGTGGCATGGTCCTCGTTTCTCCATCATTCAGTAGCTAATGACCTAATGGAAAAGAACCCAAAACATAAAGCTTAAAATATGGAAAGTGCTTATAAAAGCTCATGAATAACTTTCAAAGCCTGCATAGAAATGGTATAGCGCAGATTGTTCAAAATTAATTTCGTCTCCGTCTTTTTTCAAATCTGATCAAATCCCCAAAACACAAAAAATAGCAGCTAACTATTTTTTAAACTCTGTAAACAACGATATGCATCTTAACCCATTTAACATATTCATAAAATAACATCAAACACATTTATGCATGAGATAATATAGAAGTGAAGTCTCACAACTTTCATAAAAAATTATTACTTTGTTAGAGAAAGGCTTGAAAAAATATGTAAATTACTCAAGTCTATTACAAAAATGTTACAACAGCAGACAAAAAAGGCCAAAAATACCAAAAGCCGCACCTCCTGAAATAAAAAACATAACCAAACGACACATTCACAGTATCAATCTAAACGATATCCAGAAAAAAAAAAAGAAATGAACAGACAAAACCCATGTAAATATACAGAACAAACCAAAAACAAAAAAAAAGAACTGAAGCCAGTAAGAAGATCACAAATCTGATAAAGCAAAAGGTAACATAATCTATATCGATTTAATTATCCATCCAAAAAGACATTTGAACGAAGAATATTTTTAAGGATCCAAACAACCATTAAACTAAACAATTAAAAGTAAAAAGCAAAGCATTCATTGAAGAAATATATATATATATATATATATATATATATTATATAACGTATTTGGTTCTTTATACCTATATATATATATATATATTATATAACGTATTTGGTTCTTTATACCTAAAAGAAAAACATTGGCTTTCTTGTATGCATTGAAGTATGCATGTGTCGGAAATTTACAATCTATAGAGACTCAATCTTAGACTCAAAAAGACATTTAAAGGAAAAGTAATAAGAAAAATAAGTAGTGGTTTTACCTATACTCCATGTGTGAACTCCAATTTTCAATCACAATTCAAAATTCAAGAGGCCTATAAATCAACCACATAGGAAATGATCAGTGGAAGAAAAAGAAAAACAACTGAAGCCAAAATAGCATCTAACAAATCATTTAGAACCATCACAGAAAACAATTTTTGCATATAAGTAATTTAAAGGAATACCTTCAGGTCATGCATATATACAACGTACCCAATTAGATAAGTAGCACATCAACAATTGATGATCAAAAAGTTAGTCAACCTCAATTGCTTGAATCCAATTAACTCAAAGATAATAAACAGTCCATTTAATGCACGGGCTAACTGTCAATTTTATAAAGCTATAATTCTGTGCAGTTCAAAAACCAAGTGGAAGAATAGGTAAAAACTATCTCATCGCCTGTAAATGTAATTAACTAAATATTAAACTTCACAGCCACAAATAAACCTAAATTCCTCCTAAAACTATCTCATTTAAGCTTGATTTTACTATAATCTATAAGTATGGTAAAAAATGGGAGGCCAAACGATTTGTTAACAAAAAAGGTAGACATAAAAGTAAAAGGAACAGGGCAGACATTAGTTGAGGAGAAGCTAATGTCACCTTGAATTGACGACAAACAGGTCTTATCTACTCGAATTAACGAAGATAAGTACCATTTTTCTTTAATTCAAGGTAATATAAAAAGAAATTATACCTCTACAGTGTTCAGATGTAGCAATCCTATGCAATCGGCCAAATGATGTGTGTCCTCTCAAAGATCTGTATATCCATTACAGACTAATCTTCAGTCTTGCAGAAAATGATATGTTGACTACAATTTCCCATACTACTAAAAAACACAAATAATTCTATCTACAAACCAAATAATATGTGCAACTTTATGCTACAATGGTAGAATAAGATGGTTGTACAGGACGACAGAAAGATTGAGACTTTTTTTTACTTGTAAAATTCTACACAATTTCGAACCCTAAATTTTCCCGGAAACAAAAGAAAGTGAAAGCAGTCGTACCTGGTTTGAGAGAGTGGGACGCCATCGGCGAGTTTGGTGTAGCAGTGATGGCGGAGATCTCTGGTGAGAAAGCTAATAAGATGGACAAAATCATTGAACAAAAAAAACCTCGATTTTTAAAATTAAAGTCAACAAAAATTTGAACAAAGAAAAGAGAACTCAAACCCTAAACAAACAAGCCGGAGAACTCGCCAGGCAACCCAAAGTTTCTGCAGGATTGGCGATTTCCTGAAAACCAAGCTTTTGTAGGTTTAAAATTTCTTCCCTAAGGCAACAGATCCAACATTCCCAACTTTAGCTATTTCAGCTACATAATAGAAAGAAAAAAAATTAATTTATATAATTAACTAATCTGATTTAAAGTAGTGAATGTAACTCTTCAAGATTGACATTTGATGGTGTTGACTTGATGGGTGAGAGGCTAGCTGAAGAGGTATTTGGTAATAGAATATTAATCCGCATATTTTAACATAGCATTTGGGAGCAGCCTCTCCATAAAATGGGGGTAAGGCTAACCGACATTCACCTCTCCCAAACCCTGCGTAAAGCGGGAGCCTTGTGCACTGGGTACGACCTTTTATATTTTTAACTAATCTGATTTAAGATCAATCGAAAAGCTTGGAAATTTCAGCTTTAAAATTACATGTCAGGCTGCAAATCTAATAAAAAGCGTAGAATTTTAAAAATGCTGCCCTTAAATACAGAGGCCTTCGCAGGCTGCAAAGAAACGTCAGAACCCCGAAAAACCGGATCTCCTGAAACCAAAAACAAAGCCAAATTAACCATCATCCCCCATAATTCGAAGCCACAAACAAAATCCCCAAAATTACAACCCAAAAATTTAAACAAAAAAACCCATTTATAAATCCACATTTACACTCCCAAGTGCAAGACTCTAAGCTCCAACTGTTCTTTCTCAACTTTAGCTATTTCAGCAACATAACATAAATAAATAAATAAAATTAATTTAACTATAATTAACTAATATGATTTAAGATTAATCAAAAAACTTGGAAATCTGCTTGAATTCAATCTCAAAATTGAAAACGAACACTTCACTTTTACAAAAGTTGTACAAAGCAAAAAACAAAAAGACAAATCAAAGTCCCACAAAGGGCCACAGCGACAGCAAAATTGCAACAGAAAGAGGAAAAATGTTCAATCAAACCATTGGATAACTCTTCTCAGGCAGCCAAAAAAAACCCACAAATCAAAACCACAAAAATCCAATCTAAAACATCGATTCACAGACTGAGATGCACAAAATGATATATTAACAAATCCAAAACGTAATACAAAAATTAAGAACTAACAAGCAAAAAAATACTGATTATCCCCTGCATACGTGAGCACACGTTCAAAAAGCCTCTCAAATGCTGAGATTCAACTTTCAAATATAAAGACTTTAAGCCACAATTGTTCTTTCTTAACTTTAGCTACTTCAGTTACATAATCGGAAAAAAAAATTAATTTAATTATAGTTAACTAATCTGGGTTAAGATTAATAAAAAAGCTTGGAAATTTCAGATCTAAAATCACACCTCAGGCTGCAAGTAGAATCAAAACCATGGAATTTCAAAATCACTGACCTTAAACACACAGGTCTTCGCAGGCTTCAAAGAAAAGTCACAAACTTGAAAAACCCAATCTCCTGAAATCGAAAACAAAACCAAATTAACCATCATCACCTAGAATCCGAAGCTACAAAACAAAATTCCCAAAATCACAACCAAAAAATTTGAACAAAAAACCCATTTAAAATCCAAATTTACACTCCCAAGCACATAACATTCAAAGCAGACAATTACCCAAATCAAATCGACAGCAGGAGATGCAATCTTTTATGGACTTCAAATTTTCTTCAAACCGAGACCAAATTCGCTATTTTTCAACAAGAGAGCGTTGCCGTTTGTAACCCCCGATGAAAAGATCCAAACAAATTTGACTAACAGTTAGACAGAGAAAGAGAGATAGAGAGAGAGGTGAAAATTACTCGCTGGTGACGAAGCTAATGAATTCGGAGACGCATTCCTGGACGGTGTTCGACTGATCGGCACGAGTAGAGACATGAGATCAGAAAGACAGAAAAATTAGGGTTTGGGAGATAAAGAAACTGGGGCAGAGAGAGAGATGAAAGAAAGAAGCAGAAAAGAGGATGGCAACTGAAACCTTCCAGCGACTTTGTTCTTTAAAAATAGCTTTATGACAAAATTACCCTTGGATAATTTTATGCATTCTTTTTAGCCGCTTTGAATTTTTTTTGGCCGACGGGCATTTGCGTCCAATTATTTGTCGAAGCCGGTGACACCAAAAACCTTTCGGACAAGGATTGGCTGCCCTCCATTTCTAATGCTTTTTCGTGTTCTCCTGTTTATGTAGTCACGGTTAAACCACGTTAATATTTTATATTATTATTTATTTTTATCTTATTATATCTATAAAAAAATAATATAAAATGTTGACGTGATTTAACCGCAACCACACAAAACAAGAGGGCACGATGAGGGCACCAGAAGTGGAGGGCAAACAATCTTTGTCCGGGCTTTCTATATAAAAGATAATTAACTTTAATAATTGTAATAGGAAGTAATGATTATGTCCAACCTTTGGGTCAACATTTGTAGGCTATATCTAAAAAAAATTACTAAAAAAGTTTAAACACAAAACCCCCCAAAATTATAAAATCAAAATATAATGTACTACCCCTTTTCTCCCGTTTTTCTCTCGCCCTCCATTTCTGCAAATCACCAACCTCCCTCTCTGCCCATATACTCCCTACCTCTCTCATAATATCAAAACTCTCAAACCCAATTCACTACCTCATTACCTAGTTGATAAAAGTCCCTATGACAGCATCAAAGCAACTATAATTACAAAGAAGTTGAGAGATTACTTTCTGATTATCAAAACCACTATTGGATTTATGCAGACACAGCATCGGACTATCTTAGACTGGACTAGCTGCAGAGACTAAGATTGACTGGCTTAGACTAGACTAAGCTAGACTGACTTAGTGAAGCGTTTGATGCAGTGCCGGATTAAGAAGCAGAACTCTAATATTATATTATTAAATCTATATATACAATATTTTATCATTGATTTAATCTAATCTACTAATTTTTTTTATTATTATTTTATCATTTGGCTAGAATCATCTTCTTCCCTGATTCATTTTTATCTCCACCCATAACTCTCAACCCTCTCCCTTTTTTCTACCTTTTCTCCCTCTATTTCTCAGTACTACCGTCTTCCCTCAAAAAACCCCAACCCCTCCCTCTCAAGCTTAGCATCACCAATTTAATGGCAGTCATGGTGAGCTTTCCTGTTCAACTTCCTCTCTCTCATCCCTTTGTTTTTCCTTTCAAATCCCTATCTCTCTTCCCTTTGCCTCTTTTATCGTCCAACTTCACTTGTTCTTCCATGGGTGAGGATTGAAGTTGCAGACGGCACGGGTGGGTGGGGCTGGGTATGGGCATGGGCAGGGATTGGAGTTGCAGACGGCAAGGGGTGCAATTTGGTCAGGTCGCTGAGAATATCGTTGTAGTTCTCTCGGATTTGAAACGAGGGAATGGTCTTGGTGTGGTGTTGTGATCTCGTTGGAGAGAAGATGCAACGTAGACGAAGTAAGATCTTTGCAGAGGGAGGACGCCAAGCGGCGCAAAGGAGACGAAGCAAGTCTTAGCAGTCCCGTGGTTTTCGGGGAGCTTCGCTAAGACGACCTAACTAGGGAGATAGTCCACACGAGTCCGGGCTAGTCTCATTTAAGTTAGTCCCCAAGCTTACCAAACATGGGACAATAATCCTAGCCAGTCCAGTCCCACTTAAGAAGTGAAACAAACGCACCCAAAATCTCACAATATTATTACCACGACCTTATGCATAATAGGAACAACACTATAATCATCTGCCTACCAGAAATTAACTCTTCTACAGCAGCAAGTTTAACAACCAACCAACCTTTGAACAAAGAACACACGGACAGAAAGAAGCAGGATACATAAGAGGCAAAACAATTTTCTTACTTCTACATCAAAGCAAAAGAACAACCATTATATAGGTATGCCATTATCATCTAGGGAACAAATCCAATTGGCAGCTTTTACGTACCTACAATTATAAGTAAAGTTTGGAATTCACAAAAAATACTAGGCAAATACCAAGGCTACCATTTGAAAAAGCTAAACAATAACAAACTTTGACAAATTAACTACAACTAAATTCAGATGACATTCGATGTATGAAGACAATCTGAGAAATCAAAGGCTCTAAAATCAATACCATATTTCATGTGCCTTTTATTGATAGTGAACCCAGCAGTAGAACCAGGATAAAAATTTGATTTAGAACCTTGCTATCTTTGTCCTTGTAAATATGATATTTTAGCATCGGCAATATATCATACAAAAAAAACAAATATATATGAACTCAAAGAAAATATAGAACAAAAATAAAAAAGCAAATTATGAACGTTTAGAAGCTAATTTCATTAGCAATTACAGCAACCAAGTTCTCTCAACATCAAGATTCAGAACCCCCAGGAACCCATAAATTTGATGAAAATTTTTCTAATCACTCAATTGGATTAGACAAAATCATGAATTTTTTTCTAAAGCCCAATTATATTAAATCACAAATTAGAAGCAGATTTTGACATGCAATAAGTCAACAAGATAGGAATCGCTTCAGACTAACCTCGATGGCAAGGCCTCCGAAATCGCCCGATCTAAACCAACCAAAAAAACTATAAAGAGGAGCTTTATAACATCAACATGCCAAAACAACCAAGCCCAACAAATTAACGAACTAATTTTTCTTAATCAATAATAGCATACATATTATCAAATTATCAATCAATAATTCACATATCGTTAAGGGTTAAACAAATATATGAAGACTGGAAATTTACTCACACATCTAATATATCCTTGCATTTCTATTTGAATTCAGAGTACGTGGAAATCACATCAACAAATCAAAGCCCTAAATTTTTATCATCCTGAACTGGAAAAATCTGTAAACTCTAAAAATTTTGACTAAAAATGCTAACTTAGGAATATGAGGAAATTTGCAAATTAGCTAAACAAGGCTATTATTTATCCAATCAAAGGCAAATTGGAATGGTGCAGAACTAACACTACAAAATTCGTTAAACTAAACAATGGGTAGAATGTTTATAAGATTTATATTTTACACAAAAACTAATCTTTTGAAAAAGCAAAAAACATAATTTTTTTGTTAAGCAATCGCCTGGATTATAAATGCCAAAGATTAGATGATGGTAGGCGTCAGATTACCTCTTTCGCCGAAGATGCGAAACCCCTCATTGCCGACATGGCGGGGCGAATCCTCTGCACGAAAATCTGAACCAACACAAAGATTAGGCAGAAAATCTGAAAGTTCATAAATTGCAGAAGTAGAGGGTGTACCATAGCTGATGAGCTTCCAGCTCCCACTTTTTGCCTTAAAATTCCCAACATCTTTGATTCTTTCACACAAAATCACACTGAACGCAAACAAAAATCAGAAACAAAATATGATCTAGGAACTGAAATTTTCAATGAAAGCACTGAGAGAGATGAGAAGGAGTAACAAATGATTTACGGGAAATATGGAAAAAAAATCAGATCAAAATTCGGACAGAAATAAACAATACGAATTAGGGATTTGGGAGGGGGGACGAACCGGTTTGGCGGATTGGAGCGAGGATCGGATCGACGATGCGATGTGTAAAAAATGAGCGTTGAGGGAGCAGAGCAGCAGCATCCAACACTTTCACGCAGAACCTGTTGAATCCACATCCGCCGTACTAAAAGATAAGTAATAGTTTAAATATCATAACCTCACTCTAACTAACACCGATGTCTTTTGTGATAAAATCCTATATTTGACGGATTATGCAAGTGGTAATTACCAAGTTGACGACAATATCGATGTTGTTGGAAGTGGGCCGTATGGGCCGTCTCTTTGATAATTCTACATTGTATCAGAGCCAAGGAACGGAACCGTACTGTACTATCACGTGATGGGTGGGTCTTCTGGCCCCGCGCGATATGGTGGGTCCCTTGGCCCCGCTTGTAGGGTGAGTCCCCTTGGCTCCACGTGGTTGCCGATGTATGGATCTTCCACGTGTGGCCCACTAATTGAGTCTCATGTGATGGGGCGTGTTGAATCTCACATCGACCGTAGTAAAAGATAAGTAATAGTTTAAATATCCTAACCCCACTCTAACTAACATCGAGACCTTTTGTGATAAAACCTCACACCTGACGGATTGTGCAGGTGGTAATTACCAAGTTGGGGGACAATATCAGTGTTGTTTAAAGTGGGCCGTATTGCCCGTCTCTCTGATAATTCTACAGAACTTACTTGGAAAACCCAGATCAAACCAACCTTTAAGTTTCAAGGTTTTTACCCTGGAATCCAGGCAAAACCCAGATCAGATTCTAAATGGGTTTATCAAAAATAATCATTTGATTTTGATAATAAATGCTTATTCTTGTAGTGGGTGTACATCTAGTAATGCTTATTCTTGTAAATTGTCGTTGCAATAGTACAATAATACTCAAAATGATGTAGTGGGTGTACGGATTAAAGAGGGTTTTAGGTGAATGTGATCAGCCTACCTATGTGTCTAATGGATTAAACTAACAAAATAGTATGTGATGTGATATGTTATAGGTCAACATAACAAGAAAATATTAAACAATGAGCTGTAAAGGAAGATACAAATGCTCTTATGTTCTTTGTGAGTTTTTCCACAGTGAGATAGTGGGTATATATTACAGAGCCGGCTTCTCTGCCCTCCAATTTCTCATACACTCTTATCCCCTCCCATTTTATGCGGTCACGATTAAGCCACGTCAACATTTTATATTAATTTTTTTTATAGATATAATAAAACAAAAGGCAATAGTATATAAAATATTAACGTGGCTTAACCGTGACCGCACAAATAAGAAGGGATGAGAGTTTATGGGAAGTGGGAGGGCAGAGAAGCCAGGTCCACCGTCCATATATTACTCTGTATTTGTACCCCTGCCATGAATGATTAAGGTTTCACCCCAACATTTAAATAATGAATGTAGTGGTCAGGAATTATTAAAGATATAGTAATTACCCTTCTAAGGGGAAATCAAGCCCAAATCTGATGGGTTTCTTGTAAATAAGGTGAAATCGAGGGGCAAAAATTTAACTGTAGCTGAATGAATAGTAAATCCTTCCTCAATTTTAGAATAGATAACTAGAAAGTGTAGCCCGCGCATTGCTGCGGGAAATGTAATTCACGCGTTCTGCGGGATTGGAAATTGTATGACATATTTTGATGAACTAAGTTAGAAAACGACTACATGTGCAAACATTGCAAGCAACTAAATTAGACGAAAGCTAACAAATTTCGAATTAACCAAATTAGAAAAACAATCACAATCGAACTAGTCTCTACTTCCCATATGAAGTAGAAGATGTCCCTTGTTTTGCATCGGTGAACATCGCGGTTTTCACCCTCTACGAACAAAAAGATGAAAGTAAAAATGTTTAACAACATTATAAAAATTATACATACAGGATTTTATATGTATCTGCACATAAAGTATAAAGATTTGCTAACAGATTCAAGGTTAAATTTAACAAAATAAGTAATTATGAATTGAATCAAACTATATCATAGTTGTTAAAAAATACTTTTGGCTAATTATTACAAATAGAACGAAAATGTCGCTTTCTTATCAACTATTCAATTGTCTCAGCTGCGGAAAAAATTGATTTCAAATTGTCCTTTACCAAGTGAATGATGGATAAAATTGTTAATTTCAAAATAAACCAACTTTCAAAAATCCTAACACGATATGACATTGTAAAAAACCTTAAACCCTTCACTGGAACAAACCCCAAAATGCTCACTAATGGTTCTGGATGGGACACACCAATTTTTACCATGAGAAAAATGCAACTCCAAACCAAAATTAAGCATTTGATAAATCGTATTTACTGAAGAGAATTTTTTTTTGAAAGGGAAGCTTACCAGTGTTAGCAAAGTTAAATTCAATGTAAGAAAGTGGATGAATATTGACATAAACATAGTAGTGGGATTGATGATGGATTCAGTATGTTATTTTGTATCAATTCAAATGGATGAAAAATATTAAAGGAACTATAGGTCACAGTTTGGAGCATGCAAAAGTACTACTTCAAATTTTCAACATGCTCAGTAGATCTCTAAATTTCAAAAAGTGTACAAATCTTAGAGTACTCCAACAACGGCTGTGACTTCATCTACAGTCGCTCTTCATTGTACCAGTGAATCCACCTTCACAAATTCAAGTCCCCTTTTTGGCACAAGCTGATGATGGCGCCATTAGCGCCACCTTATCCAATTCCACACCAGGCCTCCTCATCTAACCAACAAAGACAAAGCTTGCTTATACCTCCCATTATGAGCACACCCCACAATCATGGTGGTCCACGAAACAACATTCCACTTCGATATCTCGTTAAAAATCCTCTGCGCCCCATCAACATCCCGACACCATACATAGCCCGCAAGCAGCGAATTCCAACTTGCAACACTCCTCTCACGCATACCATCAAACACCAGGCGTGCATACTCGACACCACCCCCAAACCCACTTACCAGAACCCTCTTGTGCACCTGTTCCCCTTCTATCACCATCCCTGACCTCGCACAAGCACGAAAAGAACATACGAATAGGAAAACCCATTAGCCTCTGCCTCCAAACCCACCAGCCGTTTATACAATTCAACAGACTTCCGCGGAGTTTCGCTCCAAGCGTGGCCTCTGATCATCTGGCTCCAAACAGTAGTAACTGTGTTGTCAATATTTTTGAAAATTTTTAGGGCATGATCGAGACACTCAAAAGCAACGTAAAATGTTAAAATTCGAACAAGAAGGTAGCTTTTTGTGTGAGTCCATGAATTATTATTTTGGGTGTGAATTTGGGTGTACTTGCAGATCAATGAAAGCAAGTAACTTTTTATTTTGATCCTTATATGTTATTTTACAAAAGAGTAAAATTGACATTAAAAAATTATTAAAATAGCGGGTGAGAAGATAAGACTAGAGTAGATTTATTAGCACTCATTTTTTATAAAATCGCATTCTAGGAAAGTAGGAATGGAACTTCCATTCTTATTATATATACAAAGTATGCAGATGCTCCCTTGCAACTGGCTAATGGTGATATTTCAATCATCCGAGAAAAACTCCGTATGGATGAACATGCATCATCTGTTTCTAGTGCAAAGTGGGCAGAATCGAGTGCCCATTATAAGGTAGTGTTCTACCTAATGTATTAAATTTTTTATTGTCATATGGCTGAGGACACTTATTGAGTTAATTAAGCTCCATAGAGGAATAGAGAAATTGAAGGGCAAGATAGAGAGGTCATTTGGGGGAAGAGGAAGCCGGGAAGGTGAGGCTGCTGGCTGCAGGATGATATGGTTGTAGCAACAATCATTCAGTGTTGTTTGATGACTCGTTTGGAAGTGCTTTGAAAATGATTAGAAATGCTTTTGGAGAATTTTTTTTTAGTTTAAAAAACACTTGAAGTGTTTCTTGCAAGAAGTACCAATTATGTACTTGTCCAAGGAACACTTCAAGTACTTTTAAAGGACTCACTTGCATTTTTATTAAGGAGTGATTCAAAAAACATATTCACCATAAGCACTTTCAGTTATTTTAAAAACATTTATAAACGGACTTGAGTTTCTTTCCGTTTGGAAATTTTCATCTTTTAAATATTAAAAAAGTAGTTTTTTTTTTTAAAAAAAATTGCATAAAGAAAACATATAAAATATCATTTAAGTTGTAATTATCGTTTAGCTTACTATATATGTTTGAACCTTTTATATGATTTGATTGTAATAAAATCACGTTTACGGATGTTGTCCCTTATGTTCATTTGTCAAAAGGCAAGTCCTTCTGGCTTGGTAAAGACCATGTAGTCGTTCGTCCGAAAAAAAAAGGCCAGGCGGTCCGGTCAAATTGTGGCATCAACTCCCTTCTCTCTCTAACCCTCACACGCTCACTACTCACAACCCTTTGGGTATTAACTACATTGAGAATAATCAAAGGACAATGAATAATTGAGAAAGATGAAGAACTAGAGAGAAATTTTAAAGAGAAATATGGCTTCTGTATTTCTAAGAAAATAACTAACTAATTACATTTGTCAGTTGTAGTTCTTTATATGATAAAACAATACAAACTTACTTGTAACTGATTAACCAACTAACAAATCATTTAACAGCCTAACAAATATTCTAACAACTTTGATTGACGTGACAATGATTATATAACAACCTATAATCAAGATAAACAAGCATTTTTTTAGTCTCTCACACACCCTCATTTAGTTATGTCAATTGTTTTTTAGGATAATTCTGTGTCTGTAGTTTTGGGTAGATAGATTAACAAAAATCATTGTACTGTCTATAATTTGATGGAGATGTTGAATTATTGTATTTTCAGTCTCTTCATACAAAAATGCTACATTTACTACATATTTGTACTATCATTTGTATCATCTATCTAATAAAAGTTGAGCTTGCCAACACATATAAGTCTCATCTCTATTAGAGAGATGGTACAAATATATTGCAAAAGTAGTATTTTTGCTAAATTAAACTAGCAAGTATAACGTCTCAGTGTTGAGGGATTCTTAAACATATGTATGTTGAGAAATGATTTCCACACAATCTTTTTTTTTTTTTTGGTAGTAAACTCCTATTATGTTTTGTCTTGATTCTCCTCTGATTTATTCACCTAAAAGTTAGAAATAGCTTTAGAGGGTGTGTCAAGAATACAAGTGTGTAAAATTGATTTCCAAGTATGTAGGCTTATTTGTGTGTGAGGTGAATTTTAGTGTTAGTGTTCTAATAGGCCTGTACTGTTTTGTAGTTCTGAATTTATTTGTATGTCTTAATCTTGCTTATGCATCACATACCAACCACCTTGACGAAGGTGTAACTCAAAACGACAACTGTTGGAGTCAGAAGCATTGGAGGTATATATGGTTACTCTCTGTCTCTCTAATTTAACAGAGGCTTTAGTTAGGGTTTCAGTTTCTTAGAAAATTCACTACCAAAAAACTGGCCTTTGGGTACAAAACTAAGGACACCAATGAAGAGTTTGTGTCTCTACGAACACCAATACAATGGACCAGTGCCCATTCAATAAAGAGCACAATGTATTGTGCCCAATGTAAAAGAAAATTGACACAAACACATTAGGCTGACAACTTTTTGATAAAAAATACACAGAAAGGGATATTTGTGTCTATACATAAACTTAAGCGCACAATTGTACGTGTCCTACTTTTATAATTGCATAAGTATATGTGTCTTACTAAACAAATCTGGGACAACTAAAACAGAAGAGCGGGTCATACTTTTTCTCTCCGTTGTGAGAGCCTTCTCTCCGCAATGAGAGTCTTCCCTCCTCTGTGAGAGCCTACAACATGATAACTCCGCCCTCAACTGTACCATACCAGATCTAATAGTGCATCCCCCTCCAGTTTTCAACCATTTCCTCCCTTTCCCCAAATTTTCAATTGTTCCCAAATTCGAGTTCAACTAACCCTAGTCTGGGTAGTTGGGTTTATTAAGTGCCTGCGCTTCTTACACCTTTCCTCCCTTGTTCAATTATTGATTGTGTCCTCTTCGACCATCAGCATTGATTTCTCCATCTTTTCCCTCTGCTTATGCGATGAGTAGTTGGGTCCAACGGTTGACGAATTGAAGGCTTTCAATTCAACTTCAACTGGGCCATAAATGTCAATTGGGTATTGCAGATTGTTTGGTCCCCTTAGAGCAAGTCCACCCCTAAAGACTTTGCGCCAGCACCCAACGCATTTATCCACTCAAATGAACAATAATAGACTCCACTGAACAGTAATAGGCCAAAGCATCTCCACCCTTAAAAAAATGCGCTGGTACCTAGTCAAAAAATGCGCTGGCACAAACGATCTTCATCCCTACAAAATGCGCTGGCACCCAACCCATTTAAAATATTTTTAAATTTTTTGTAAACGAATAAAAAATTAAAATAATTTTAATTTCGGAGTAAAGGTGGAAGATGAGGGTTAGGTATTTATAGAAAAAAAAATTAACTTTTTAAAAAAAATTCTGAATTTTAAAAAAAAAATTCTGTATTTTTTAATAATTTTAATGTAGTTAATTAATCTGGACCGTTGGATTTGAAAATTTTTCAAATCCAAGAGCCAAGGAGATGCCACGTGGCCAACGGTAATAAATCTTACCGTTGGGCTTTTTTTTTAATTTTTAATTTATTTTTGGGGGAAAAAACGTGGACCGTTGATCTGTGATCGGACGATCCAGTGACACGCCCCGACCCTGATATTCCCCGAATACCAGGACCGACACGTGCTGGCCGACACCTGGGGGTGACGAAAGCCATTAATTGATACAAAAGCTAAGAATAAGAAATAAATAAGGGTTAGAAATTTGAAATACAATGAGTTAAAAGTTTTAGGAACGTGCTCAGAGCATACAACAAACCTAATCACTAAGAAGAATTAAGATAAAAATTTAATGAATAAAGGAGTGAGT
>VIEB01000154.1:451408-467441 GCA_006547085.1 Malus baccata
ATAGGCTAACAATTAATTCCTCACCAAAACACGAGACGAAAATCAATATATTAAATCATCAGGCTTCACATAAATCAAATCATAAATTTGTAGGCATGCTAATCATTTATGCAATTAAATTATCAAATCATGTAATTTTAGAAGGGGTCCACTCACAGTACTTAGTTGCCAAAAGCTGCGCCACTAGCGAAGACGGAAACGTCACAACAATTGCCCCTAAACACATAAAGAGTCCAATAAATAATAATAGCAATTGAATTTGGGAAAACGGACATTGGAAACGGATTTAGAACGTCGAATTACCCTAAGAAGGGTCCCGGACGAAAACCCGAAAAGTCAACCCTAAAGTCAACGTTGACCGGGAGTCAACGTTGACCGGGGGTCAACGGTCAAACTAGGTCAAATGGGTTTTAGGCTTGAAATCTGGATTAGGGTTTAGGTTAAATAGGATTAGGATCTATTGGGTTTTGGAATTCTAAGGTTTTGGGTTAAAAGGGTTTAGGGTGAAAAGGGGTGGTTTGGGCTTAAGCCCAAACTCACACACAACACACACACACACTCACACACTACACAAACCTTAAAACACACACACGGGCTGCACTAGGGCAGCCCTCACAAGACTTCACAAAGGCCCTAAGGCCTTATTAAAGAACAGGGTTGTAAGCCCTTTAAAGGATATCGGCCCAAGGCCCTTCAAAATAAGGCCCGAGGCCTTTGGGTTTGGTGGGTCGCCAGACCCAATGGGAGAGAAAATCGAAATTTCGGCCGGAAATCCACACTCACTTTAAATGGCCATAACTTTGTCAATACTTAACTAAATCAAGTGAAACAAGAATGAAAGTTGTAGCCCTTGAAGAGACGAAGAGAATGGTACCTCACACGACGTCTAACTCGCCGTAGTTTGGCCGGAAAATGCCTTGAAAGCCGTCGGACTCGTCGGAAACTGGGTAAGATTCAAATGAGTAAAACTTCTTCAATACTCAACGACATTGAGTGAAACAAAAAGGAAAGTTGTAGTACTCAGGGAGATGAAGAGATTGATACCTTACACGCCGGCCAACTCACCGTGGTTTGGCCGGAAATGGCCTCGAAAGGGGCGGTGCTCGCCGGAGCTCGTGTACGGGGCTTCGTGGTTTGACTTTCAAGATGCCAATACTATGGTTGAGTTCGTAGCAACGAGATAAAGACCATGGTGATGTTGAATTGTGATTTGATGATTTTAGGATATGGGTTATGGGTGTGTTGTTCGGGAGAGATGAAAGACGAGGGAGATAGAGAGATGACTGAGAGAAGAGAGGGGGAGACCGGGAAACATAAAAATAAAACAAGGTGGGCCCCAAGGGCTCACCAATTAAGGACTAAACCAATTTTAAAATATAAAAAGGGGTTGGGGTGTTTCATCCAGTTTAAAAGTAAAATTTTAATTTTTTTTACCGTTGGAAATCCAACGGTATAGAAAAACTAGCCGTTGGAAATCCAATGGCACATAGCGCGCCACGTCGCCTCCCCGGTGAGAAGTCAGTACGCCTGCGCCGCGGGCCCAACTTGTCGACCACTCGTGCCCACGCGCGCGTCAACTGCACGCGCCTGGCACAAAAAAAATTTAAAATGCCGTATGATGCCACGCTGGCGTCAGATGGACCGGGCCACGCCTCAGTCAATTTTGGACTGGGCTAGAGACTGGCATGGGCTGGATGCCAGTCAATTGGGTCGGCTGGAGGGGATTCACTGGAGGCTGGCCTATTTTTTTGGCTGGGTTCCTTTTCCCCTCCCCTAACGCATTTATTGCAGGATTAAGTGAGGAGCCCTCTAGCTCCTACCTAGGATGGAAATTCGACAGGGCAAATCATTTATCACAAGATCCCTTTTAACAGACTACAGATTTCCAGATTATCCTTGCAAATATTCAGATGTCAGGTACAATTACTCGGAAACTCAACCACCGATTAATAACTCAATTGCTCCTTGGGTATTGTGCTCTGGATCTGGGTAAGTATTGGTTATAGGCATTTTAAACACCTTACGAAAGCTGGGGGTTTGCCGAGTTACGGTTTCAAACACTGTGAAGAATATCACCTACAGGATAACTTTGTTGAACTGGAGTTGGCCCAATCTGAAGTAGAGGATCTAGTGGTGCAGCTGGAGGAGTCGCTTGAACTCTCACATATGGAACAGAGTGTGAAGCTGGTAGGGGCAACTCTGACAAAAAAAAAAACCCCCTAAATAAATGGGGTGTTCGAAATATTCTGAGGAGTGCTTGGGGTAAGTTTGGGGAAGTAAACATAAACTGGGTCCAGGAAAACACGTTCATCATTATAGTAAGAGATGAGGAGACGACGAATCGAATACTAGAGCAGGTCCCTTGGGCAGTTATGAGTCAGAACTTATCTGTCAAAAGATGGCCTCAAGAATTGGCACTTGAAGAGGTAATGTTGAGAAAGGTCCCATTCTGGATCCAAATGAAGGGTGTGCTATTACATCTGAGCACAGAGGTAAATGCCAAGAAATTGGCAAGCCATATGGGAGAGGTTATTGAGATAGAAGAGCTGTCACTGGCTAGAAGGTTCTTAAGGGCCCGGGTGTTGGTGGATACAGATCACCCTCTTATAAGCGGATGCTGGCTTCCACGTCCGGGGGATAAGGAATCCTGGATCGAGTTTAGATATGAGCAGCTCCAAGATTTCTGCTATAGGTGTGGGAGGATCGGCCATGTCATGACGGAGTGCACCTTTGAAAAAAAACAGGAGTGGGGCTGCTGGGTTTGGTGAATGGACTCGGATGAAACAACCCAGGCCTCTATAGGAGTATGTCCATCCACTACCAGTAATGCAATGCAACAGTCGCCATGCCGGAATGATGCGAGAGAAACGGAACTTAAGCTTTCAAGATAGGGTAGTCTCAACAAGCACGAAGGGGATTCTAGATTAGGGATCATCTGAACCCCAAAGGCTGGGAATTGTCTTCCATGATCTCGGGAGCCAGGGGAGAATTGGGGGGGGGATTATTGCTATGGTGGGACCTCTTGTTAGTGGAATTCTTCCCCCAGTGCAATGCGAGAATGTAATTCGGCCTGAAGCGGAACTAAGAATCCAATCCTGGGTTGAGTGATGACCTTGGTCTGCTTCCGGTGGAGACCCACACCTTTGAAGAGGGGGAAAGGGAAAGGGGTAGAAGCTCCCACCAAACTTCAATCCAGGGATTCTTTAATGGCTTATGCCTAAAGAGGAAAACTGATAGGAAGATTCAGGGGGGAGGACAAGCTCGGAGTAAAAGAGTGAAAAAAAGAGCAGGCTACTTAGGAGGAGGAAGATGACAGCGAGAGGGGGCGAAATCCCAGTATAAGTGGCGGTGGCATAGACGGTGGAATTTCTGTTCTCGTGGAGGCAAATCTGCTTGATGTGCCGATTGCTTAGGGGAAGAAAGTGAGAAGCCTGCGGGTTGGAAGCCCAAACCAAGATTCTGATGCACCTCAGACTAAGAGGGCGGGGTGGAACCTTGGAGTGGTGGCGGCTGGCCCATAACAGTTGCACCATCGCCATGATCTACCTAATGTGGAATTGCCATGGTCTTGGGTCGGACGCGGTAGTTCGAGCTTTTCATGGGCTTATTAGGCGGTACAGACCCTATGTGATCTTTCTGTCCAAGACGAAAATGAAGGATCACAGATTAGAAGGAGTTCGGCACATAATGGGTTATACATACGGATTCTCGGTCCCAACTATGGGGGCTGCGGGTGGTCTTAGTCTTTGGTGGAACGACCCTGTCCAAGTGACTATCCTTTTCTCGTCAAAGAATCTAATTCACACAAGAGTCCGAGATGGGGGTTGTGATGATTGGTGTTTTGCATCATGGGTTTATGGTACTCCATATAGAGCAGAGAATAGGGCATTCTAGAGGTGGATCTCGGAGGTTTTACAGCCTTGCCCAACCCCGTGATTTTGTGGAGGAGACCTGAATGAGTATCTTTGGGATAATGAAAAAACTGGGGGGAGGGAGGAGTCTCGCTCTCGCCCCCGGTTCCTGCAGGATTTTATGTCAGAAATGGAGCTCGTGGATTTACATTTCAGTGGACCAGCATTCACCTGGAGAGGTTCCCGTAATGGAAGCTTGGTGCAGGAAAGATTGGACCGTGGGATGGTGAATGGCAGTTGGCAAGATTGTTGTCCTAATACTTCAGTCACCCATGGAACGGTTAGAGCCTCATACCGCTGTTATTTGATCATCAAAACCAATCCCCGGAGTCGAAAAAAAATGATGAAACTATTCAGGTTTGAATCATTCTGGATAGATGAGTAGGGTTGCAAGGATGTCATTGATGCGAGTTCGAGGGGGCCTAATGGTGAGGAGTGGGTAGACAAATGGCATCAGAAACTCAACTTTTGCCGAAAGGGACTTGTTGAGTGGAGCAGGGAAAAATTCTGCAGAGTGAGGGAGGAAATTCAAAGCTTAAGCAGTAGGATCCATAACTTGCAACATAATTGGGAGGAGAATGGAGAGCAAATTAAAAGTTTATCTGAGCAACTAGATAGGATGGAGGAACAAAAGGAAAAATTTTGGCAGCAAAAATCCCGAGTTAAATGGCTGCAAGCGGGTGATTTGAACCCGAAGTTCTTCCATCAAACTACTGTTCAGAGAAGAATAGCGAACCGGGTGGAAAAAATCCAAAATGGAAGCGGCACGTGGATAGAGGACGATGCCGGGATTCGCCGGACGGTTGATAATCATTTTTCCAATTTGTTCAAATCTGTTGGACAGCGGGATTGAGGCTCTATTCTGGATTGCATTGATCATGTTGTTACTGACGAGATGAATGTTTCCCTCTTACTGACGAGATGAATGTTTCCCTCTCTTAGCCGTTCACATTGGAGGAGATAAATGATGCAATCTTTAATATGGGTGGGCTTAAGGCCCCAAGTCCTGATGGGTTCCAAGGAATTTTCTTCCATTCCTTCTGGAATATCATTGTGGATGAAGTGAATGGCTTGGTGTGTGATCTGGTTAATGGCAGGGCTAGCCCGAAGTCTATCAACTTGACGTTTATTATTCTTATCCCGAAGGTGCCCAACCCGGAGAATGTTAGCCAGTTCCGTCCGATAAGTCTTTGTAACTACTCGTATAAGATTGTATCAAAGGTGCTGGCTAACCGTCCTAACCCTCTGTTGCCAACAGTAATTTCACCCAGTCAGAGTGCGTTTGTGGCTGGGAGACAAATTCAGGACAACGTTCTGATCACTCATGAAGTTTTTCACTTTCTGAAAATGCGGAAAGGTTTGTTCGAGTTGGCATTGAAGATTGACATGAATAAGGCCTACGACAGGGTGGAATGGGGCTTCCTTGCAGCAATTATGATTAGAATAGTGTACCAAGTCCGGCTACTTGGAAGGCGTCAAGTTAAGCACGCATGGTCAGGTGCTCTCCCACCTCCTATTTGCTGATGATACACTCATCTTTCTAAAGGCCTCTTCCATGAATTGTCAGAACATTGTTCATATTCTGGACGCTTATTGCCATGCTTCGGGGCAGAAGCTCAGTTTGAATAAATCTTCTGCGTTTTTCAGTGACAATACGCCGGCATGTGTACGTGACGAGCTGCAACTGTTACTTCGAATGCCGTCGGTGGCACCTAATTACCAAGCAATAACAAATAATAAAAGTCGATGAAAATGCTAACCTTTCAGACGGGCTAGTATCAATATCTACACTCAGCTTTAGCATAATAGATGCAACCTCCTCTGCAATCCATTGTTTCTCAGCGGAAACTGGCCCATAATCAATAACATAGCCCTTTAGTACTTTTGCACTGGAAAAATGTATATCACAAAACATATGCATGACTATCAACCCAAGATGAAGAGTCTACCTGCTTTTATTGCCTCCTTAGCTAGTTGCTCATCCACACCAGATGAAAATCCTGTATCATTTACTAGTCGGGTATACAAACTCTGTTCAACCTCCTTATCTCCGACAATCTTTAGCTTTGAAATTCTTTCCTCGCCAAGCTTTTCAACAATTGATCTGACATTTATAAAGTGTTAAATGGAGTATTAGCCCAGTCCTATACCATCCAATGGAGCATGATCAACCAAAACTGGTATGTGGTGGTAAGGATTAATAGAGTACTTAACTGCAGTTTTTTGCTCAATATTATATGCACACAAATATGTATGTGTATCTGTGCCTGTCTGTGTACTTATGTACAGTTTTTTGCATAATTTTATAATATTTAACTTGCAAACAAAGAGATAATGATAAGTTGCTTAAGAATGATTAATAGATCAATCAGTCACATTAAAGCTTATACAGTAATATTTTGTTGTAACTGAACTTACTTATCATAATTCTATGTACTATTTGCCACAATGGAAATCGCATATGCTGTCAAGTGACACTAGAATCTGTGCTATTGCAGAAATTTGGAATGAAATTGCAGCTGTGTCAGGGGCTGAGTCCTTTATGACCACATCGAAAGAAACTACTGCCAGAATGAGAACCTCAAGCGGTCCAATTATAGTCAAAGCTACAGTGCTTTCTGTTGTGTCCAAAACCCAGAGCATGTTCGTAACTGTCTGGAAACTTAACATAAAAAAGGCATAAAAAAAATAATATAAAATGTTTGTGGAAGCCAGATTTATAGTCAGGAGGAGGCTGAAATGCTTCTATGAATCTTCCCGGCTCCTAAAAAGAGTGGATAATCATGAGTTGCCACTAGTTGTCCCTCTTTAAAAAAAAAAAATTGAAAAATTATTATATAGGGTATTCAGTATTCGAATGAGTACAAAGTATTATCCTAGAATTTTTTCCAACTCAGAAAATGGCAGACTTTCATGGGGTAAATTACCAAGTTTGACCTCTTTCTTGGTGAGTATTTGCTGCTTTGCCATTTGTTGCAGGGTCTATGGAAGTAGTATGCTAGAGATTTTCCCGTGTATCGGAAACACATTTCGATACATCAAGTGTAATAATACAATTGATTGAAAATTTTAAAAAAAATTCAACTTATTATATTATGACACTTGATGTACTAAGATGTATTTTCAGCATACTGAAAAATTTCTCAATAGTATGCTTACCTTGTCTCTTTCCCTGCACTGCACACCATTGTACACCTCACGGGTCCATGTGTCAATGGATGCATGGTGTAAATAATGTCTCACTCGTTGGTTAGCTCTT
Source organism: Malus baccata (assembly GCA_006547085.1). NCBI lineage: Eukaryota > Viridiplantae > Streptophyta > Magnoliopsida > Rosales > Rosaceae > Malus > Malus baccata. Next base: position 458,579 of record VIEB01000154.1, read on the forward strand.
CTCCTGTAGAAGTTTATGAACATCACCATCTTCCAATCTCAAACCCGAGAACGATGATGCTCACAGTTTGATGAAATATAGATTATGAGTTTGGATATTGGCTTTGCGATTTTTTCCATTAATCTGGTAATTCAGTCTACAATTCGGTTGGACTTGCCAAAGATTCTTTGCATAATTTTTTAATTTAATTGGATCCTTCAGTAAAAAGAGTGATTCGAACTTAAAAAGTTTTGTGAGTTTTTGAACATTGAAGATAATAAAGTCCATGGTTTTTGTATTGGTTGTTTGTTTATTCTTTTTGATCGAATGAAAACTATTGGCTTTGAGATCTAAGGTTGTATGTCTAACAGTTAAAAACACTAGGAAATGTGTCGGATTTAGCTTTAAAATTCAGAGATTTTGGACCTTGAAGCATTTCTTAGGGAATAAAATAAATATCGGAATCCTTCCTTTCCTATTTAAATGCTAATTATTTTATTGTGATTTTGTATGTTTTCTTCAACGCCAGTTATTCTTAAATTAAGATAATGTTTTTTTGTTAGGGAGTGAAGATGAATTTTAGAGACAGAAAAACAAAATTAGTAACATATAAACCTAAAATTGCAAATTAATCCAAAAATAACAAATAATTAGATAAAAAGTTGAGGTATTCATCAATTCCCCCTGAACTTGTGACCATTGGCCAATTTCCCCCCTCAACTTTAATTTTGGCCAATTTCCCCCCTCAACTCTCATAATTACTCAATTTCCCCCCTCAACTTTAATTTGGCCAATTTCCCCCCTCAACTCTCATAATTAGTCAATTTGCACCCTACTGTTATTTTTTTTTAATTTTTCATCTTTTCTTTTTTTTTTCATTCAATCTTTCTAATAACTTCCAACAAAGTACTAAAATTAACATAAACTCACCTGCATAATATAGGGTAAAATGTACAAAAACATAATACAATTAGTATGTGATATGGGTTGATTATAAGAAAAAGTTATGAATCGGGTTTAAAGCATGTAGACCTATTTCAATAAAATGGGTTATTCTTAATAAAGAGTCGAAAATTATGAATTGACTAGCCATTTTTGCACTAAAGCTTGATTCTCCGCAATTTACTTGAACTTAGCTTTCACTTTTATAAAGAAAATTGTATTCACATACAAAAATGTACACATCAATCCTTTTCGTTATCAATTTTGTATAGTAAAAAATCAAATAAAATTACTCCATACTGATTTATTGTGACTAATAATACTATCTATGATAAATTGTAAAATTCTAAATTTTAATCTATTTGTAATAGGATAAAGACATAGGAAAATGATTAACATACATCTTATTTAGTTTCTTACACACACTTGTTTAATTATGATCAAATTAAAAAATTAACAGTAGGGTGCAAATTGACTAATTATGAGAGTTGAGGGGGAAAATTGGCCAAATTAAAGTTGAGGGGGGAAATTGACTAATTATGAGAGTTGAGGGGGGAAATTGGCCAATAGTCACAAGTTCAGGGGGGAAATTGATGAATACCTCTAAAAAGTTATAGCCATATACATTTCTATATAATTTTTGAAAAAAAAGGAAAAATTATGTAATATGAATTTGTCTGTCATAACATTATAATTACTTTAGTCTAAGTAGGGGAGGTGGCACTGTGCAATTTTGGGGTACATTTCAGTTTATTTACGAAATTGCCACTGAATCTCTCTGCCTCATGATTTAAGTTTATTTGCAAAATTGCCACTGGGCTTCAGAAAGGGTTTTGGGTCGTTGGGCTAGAATTTCCGTTCAGATTGGAATTTTCGGTTTTGCGATCCACACGTTGATAATCGCTATGTAGGATCGCCGACTGTGTGGGATTTGGTGAGGGGATGGTTACGTGTCCATCATCGTCGAAAGGTCTGCTTCGACTGCAACGTCTCCACTTTTCTTTCCGTTTCAACTTGTCTCTCACAAGCCTCTACTTCAGTCGCTATCGATCTTCGCCTTTTCTAAGGCGTCCGAGGGACAAACACCGAAAGCCAAACCTCCACCACAAATGAAGTCACGAACGCCACTCTCACTCACCCTCCACCGTTGCACACGAACCCAATCATAATTCTGAAATCCAAACACAACCCAGATGTTAATCTTTCAGAGAATGGCAATGGTCACTTCTTCTTCCTTCCTCTCAATCCCTCTCCCAACGACCTCTGCTTTGCTTTCCCCAGTTAAACACTGTGCTTCGCCACTGAGCTCCGAGTTCAGGGCTCTGTCCCTCTACGGCGGTTTAGAGTCAAGAGCCAAACATCAATGAAGTGTGACTCCCTCTAATCACAGTACCAGCAGCTTAAAAAAAAAAAAACTGAAAAATGATTATATAGGGTATTCAGTATTCTAGTGAGTACAAAGTATTATCCTAGAATTTTTGCCAACTGAGAAAATGACGTACTTTCATGGTGTAAATTACCAAGTTTGACCTCCTTCTTGGTGAGTATTTGCTGCTTTGCCATTTGTTGCAGGGTCTATGGAATATGCTAGAGATTTTCTCGCGTATCGGAAACACATTTCGATACATCAAGTGCAATAATACAATTGATTGAAAATTAAAAAAAAAATCAACTAATTATATTATGACACTTGATGTACTGAGCTGTATTCTCATAGTATGCATACGTTGTCTCTTTCCCTGCATTGCACACCATTGTACACCTCAAGGGTCCATGTGTCAATGGATGCATGGTGTAAATAATGTCTCACTCGTTGGTTAGCTCTTCTCTTCTACAAGTTTACGGACATCACCATCTTCCAATCTCAAACCCGAGAACGATGAAGCTCACAGTTTGATGAAATGTGTTAGATTCAGCTTTAAAATTCGGAGATTTTGGACCTTGAAGCTTTTCTTAGGGAATAAAATAAATATCGGAATCCTTCTTTTCCTATTTAAATGATAATTGTTTTATTGTGATTTTGTATGTTTTCTTCGACGTCTGTTATTCTTAAATTATGATAGTGTTTTTTTGTTAGGGAGTGAAGATGAATTTTAGAGACAGAAAAACAAAATCATTAACATATAAACCTAAAATTGCAAATTAATCCAAAAATAACAAAGAATTAGATAAAAAGTTTTAGCCATATACATTTCTATATAATTTTTGAAAAAAAATGAAAAATTATGTAATATAAATTTGTCTGTCAGAACATTATAATTACTTTAGTCTAAAGTAGGAGGAGGTGGCGGTGTGCAATTTTGGGGTACATTTCAGTTTATTTACGAAATTGCCACTGAATCTCTCTGCCTCCTGATTTAAGTTTATTTGCAAAATTGCCACTGGGCTTCAGAAAGGGTTTTGGGTCGTTGGGCTAGAATTTCCGTTCAGATTAGAATTTTCGGTTTTGCGATCCACACGTTGATAATCGCTGTGTAGGATCGCCGACTGTGTGGGATTTGGTGAGGGGATGGTTACGTGTCCATCGTCGTCGAAAGGTCTGCTTCGACTGCAACGTCTCCACTTTTCTTTCCGTTTCAACTTGTCTCTCACAAGCCTCTGCTTCAGTCGCTCTCGATCTTCGCCTTTTCTAAGGCGTCCGAGGGACAAACACCGAAAGCCAAACCTCCACCACAAATGAAGTCACGAACGCCACTCTCACTCACCCTCCACCGTTGCACACGAACCCAATCATAATTCTGAAATCCAAACACAACCCAGATGTTAATCTTTCAGAGAATGGCAATGGCCACTTCTTCTTCCTTCCTCTCAATCCCTCTCCCAAAGACCTCTTCTTTGCTTTCCCCAGTTAAACACTGCGCTTCGCCACTGAGCTCCGAGTTCAGGGCTCTGTCCCTCTACGGCGGTAGAAATGGAGTCTCCACCTCCTCGGCGACGGCCATGGAGGCTCAGATCTCGACCCAAGACGACAAATTGAAGGATGAAGAAAATAAGAACATATGGAAAAATGGGTGTACAGCGGTAGATAAGCTGCGAAAATTTTCATCCTGTTTTTGGGAATGTGAGAAGATACATGGGTTTCTATTTTGATAAAGTGTTGAGGTCGAGCCATGTTTATTTTTTTTTATGAATTTCCTTGTAGTTTGGTATTAATGGCGCCTTTTCCGCTGTTATGGTGATGAACTATTTATATGTGTTTGACTGCAGTGTGCACACGTGATGGCCATGGCTGTTCAAAAGCTCTTCCCGGATGCAAAAGTGACAATTGGTCCGTGGATAGAAAATGGGTTCTATTATGATTTTGATATGGAGCCTTTGACGGACAAAGAGTTGAAGAGAATCAAGAAGGAGATGGTAAGTGGAATTTTTGTATAAGAAACCGATGCTGCAGAGGATCTATGGCACTGCATGGGAGAGTGAAGATCAATTGAAGGCATTTCAAAGAGGAAGCTAAAAGTCGAGATCACAGGCGCCTTGGTCAAGTTCTTGACCTGTTTTCTACACAGGTACTCAGAATTGCCCTGAATCTCTTTCTGCTGTTTACGCAGATTTATCAGTTAGCAATCCCATTATTTGTAATTATGAGGATTCTTGCATTGAACATTTTCATTGTTGAATTTTCACAGAATGATGCTGGTGGGGGTTTAGTGTTATGGCATCTAAGGGGTGCTATTGTGAGGAATGTAATGGAAGATCTGTGGAAAAAGATCCACATAGAATGTGGTTACGATATGCTGTATACTCCACATGTTGCAAAGGGGCAAATAAGTGGTCATCTGGATTACTACAAGGAGAATATGTATGATCAAATGAATGTTAAGGATGAACTTTATCCGTTTCGACCGATGAACTGCCCCTATCATATCTTGGTTTACAAAAGGAAGTCCCACTCATATCATGAATTTCCTATTCGAGTTGCTGAGTTGGGAGCCGTATATAGATACGAATTATCTGGAAGCTTGCCTGGTCTTTTTCGTGTAAGAGGTTTTACTCAGGTATGATGTTAGTATTTGCAAACTGTTAGTCTATAATCCTAGGTGTATGAAGTGGTTTTTTTGTTGTTTAACCTCGGGACCTGTTGCAGGATGATGCCCACATATTTTGTCTAGAAGATCAGATCAAAGATGAAATTAGGGGTGTCCTAGATCTTACAAAGAACTTTTGTTGCAATTCGGCTTCAGCAAATATGAGGTCAATCTCTCTACGAGGCCAGAGAAAGCTGTTGGAGATGATGATATATGGGTGAAACTGGGAAAGCAACATCTGCCCTTAGAGATGCTTTGGATGATCAAGGTTGGAGCTATCAAATTGATGAAGGTGGTGGTGCCTTTTATGGTCCAAATATTGATCTTAAGTTGAGGATGCCCTTGGAAGGAAGTGGCAGTGCTCAACTATACAGGTTAATCCTGAACTCATGACGGGATAATTCTAATGTGTGCTTGGTTTTTTAATTGGTAGTCTCTCCGTCTATCTCTGTATCGCTTTTTAAAATGTTCATTGGAGATTTGAGCATCTTTTTTGAATTGAGCGAATTACATGGATTTGTTTGATAGACTAAAGCCACTTATTATTGTTATTTAAAATTGTTTGATCTTTTGTATTTCCCAAATTGTACAGGTTGATTTTAACCTACCACAGCGTTTTGACTTAACATATGCTGACTCAAACTCTGAAAAGAAGCGGCCTATCATGATTCATAGAGCTGTTCTTGGGTCATTGAAGCGATTTTTTGGGGTCCTTAGAGAGCATTATGCCGGGGATTTTCCATTATGGCTTTCGCCAGTACAAGCTCATGTTTTACCAGTTACTGACTCTCAGGTTGTAAAGCAGTTGTAAGTTTAATTTTTCAATTAACTCAAGAACCCTCAACACACCTGCACAATGGTTACCTGGGCTACGACCCCCAACTCTCCTCCCAGCGATTCGACTCCTTTGTCGACTCCGAGTCGCTCAAGGACTCCGCCACCGATTCCCCAATCTTCCACAGCTCTGCTGTAGACAACGCTTTCGCCACTCAGCCGGCATCGGAGGCCTTCTCTCCTCCGTTGATCTACGCTGAATCAAATGGCCGGGGCTTTGATGGAGGGTTTGGCGGGTCCGATGATCCGATTTTGCCGGCTCCATCAGAGATGCTGCCTGAGGAGGGCTTCGCTCTCAGAGAATGGAGGAGGTAGGTTCTCGAATTCTAATTGTTTTTTATTGAACCGATAGTTCTGTATAGCAATTAAATTTTGACTCTTTTGTGCAATTTAGTTGAAAGTTGTTGGTTTTGATTTGGCTTGATCTTTCTGTTGCTCAGAAATTGAGTGGAAGTTGTTGTTTTGATTTCGGTAGTTTTCAAGAATTGGATGCTTAGTGATAAGTAATCGTCTGGCTTTATCGGGTAAGGAGATAAAGCAATTAAATTTCAAATTTTGGATTTATAGTTCGTATTTTGAGCCTGAATTCATGAAAACAAACATAACCCATTATTTATTAGCGATTAATGGTATGATTAATTTAGTTTTTAATAATAATCAATAGCATGTAGCTTTAGCAGAAGTGGGGTTTGGGAAATTGGCTAGCACCCATGTTACTTTTTGTTTGTCTGCTTTCCATTTCTCCTTTCTCTTGCCATCTTCTCTGTATTTTGGCTGCTTCTCTCTCCCGCACTCCCTTTTTTACTCTTGGTTCTGTGGTTCTCCAGCCGCTGTTAGGTTTTTGTGGTCGGACAACGATGGAATCCGAGGACGATGACTACTGCAGAAGCGACGATTACTACTAGAAATTTTTATTTTGAATTCGTATCCCCTAATCGCCGATCTCCTCAGGTTTGCCCCAAGCCGGCAAAGGAATAAGGGGAACGGAGCTCAGACTATCAGAGGTATAAATTCACATCCCTAATTTTTTTTTTTTATTAATTTCAACCGGATCTGAGAAATTCTAAGTCATGGATCTATGAATAGTGTCTGTTGAGTCTCTGAGCGTCTCTATTTTTTTTCATTAAATGGTCTCTGTAGTGTCTCTCTGTATTTGTGCATCCATATGAGAATATGATATTTAAAAGCTCATTATGGTCCTGGGAAACCTCCTAAATTATCGATTCCTTGCTTTCTACGTACAATGTTTCATATTCTGTTTTCTAATTTTCTGATTTTGGGGTGGAGGGAGTGCTAATATAGTAATTTTCGGGGAGTTTGGGTCTTTGCGGGATTTTTTTGGGTAAATTTGTGATTTGCAGTTGATTTATGCGTTTGGTTTGAATGCACTGACAAAAGTTATTGTTTCTGTTAATGCAGATGATGAAAGGTAAGTTTGAAAGGAGAAAGGGTTGAAGTGATGTCTGGTTAGAAGGAGAAAGATCCATGGCAGTTGGCACGACCATGGCCACGGCCACGAAGAGGAGACATTGTTGGCGATATCGAAGCTTCTCAAGGAATTGACCAAGGAGGAGGACATGAAAGTACATATTTGGATTTCATCAGCTTGACCAAGATCATGAGCATTTTGATTGTCTGCAGCTCTCAGTTCTTGGTATTTCTTCTTACACATTTAACCTGGTTGAATTTTTTATTTTGTGGGTTTGGAAATTCAAGTTTTTTTTTTCTGCAATTTATATTTCCATTGAAGTTTTTGAACTGTTCTGTTTGGTTGCCAGTATGATTACTTATAGACTATTTCGCCATATGCATTTGCTACAAAATGTAAACTTATTTTAAATGACACATGTTGAAGTCTCTTTGCATTTGCATAAGCTATTGTGTGTTGTTAAAAGAGAGGGGGCATCTAGCCTACAACACACACGCCATGGGTGTACAACTACGTTTGCCATGGAAGGATTTCTGGATTTCTTTGATGCCTCTCCTTCAGCCAAACCTCTGCATTTACATGAATTTTTAGATTGCAGAGTCTGACAGCATGTAGCATATAGACCGTTAGCAGCTATATATTTATTTTTCTAAACATTTTGGATAGGAAAATATATGGATGGTAAAGGTAAAACTGAAATTGAAAAACACTGAGGTTAAACATGTACAGTTGAAACCGTACCATTTGTATAATTTTTTCCCAAAAAAAAAAAGAAATTAGGGTCACATGGCTTTGCCAAGCTCACAGCACACACGCCATGAGAAGAAATTTAATGACTATTGTCTGTTGCTAAAAGAGAGGAAAGGTAAAAGGTAATGGAATAAATCTGTTCTCAAAATCTAAAACTAATATTCTCAATGTGTTTGAATTCTCTTCTTTTCATTGTCATTATTTGGCTTCCTTCTTTCATTGTTTGTTCATTATACAACTGTTTTACTTACCATTAAAATCCAACTGATATAGTTTGATATTACAGATATGAATTCCAGGAATTAGTTAAACAGTTCATAATCTAATCAAATTAACAAGAAAAACATATGTTCCCATGCATGTTGAAACTCAGTGGAGATAAAACGACATTTGCAAATGAGGCAGAGCACCGATGAAGTGATTATGGTGCATGTGTTGTGTGGTCTAATATAGGAAGTACATTAGTTGTATGAGTGATAATGCGACTTATTGCATGTAAATTTATCATCAAATTTGAAAGATATTGTACATTTATTTTGGAGATCGATATATCATTGTTTGATTTCAGTCTTTTGTTTTTACCTTTTCAAATAGTTGGTCTGCTTCTCTATATTTTCTCATTGCCTCCACGCAAAAGGTCAGTTTTCTTTTTTGTCATTAAAATGTTCTTAGATTCTGGTTATACGTGTTTGGTTTTTTGCTATTGTATCTTTTGAAGTTTGCTTATTTGTATATTTGTTTGCATCTGGTTTTGCTTGGTTGGTCTATAGGTGGCTTGGTTGTATCTTCCCTCTTCCTTTTTATCAATTTATTGCTTGGCAATGTTAATTTGTAAATGCAATGCAAAAAAAAAATAGGACTAGCAAGAGAGTGGATGATAAAAGAAAGACATAATATCCTGCTT
>VIEB01000154.1:472585-499323 GCA_006547085.1 Malus baccata
AAAAGTATGTCAATCCCAATTAAGACGTTACCATTGAATATATTAACTGAGAGCATTCGAGTTGTTTACCTAAAAGCAAAAGTATCTTGGTCCCAATTAAGATGTTACTGGCAAATATATGGGCCAAGAGAAAGCAAGTTTATATACTTACAAAAGTACTTTACTCGTCCCCACTTAAGACGTTAGTAGCAAATATATGGACCGAGAGAAAGCAAGTTGTTTACATATATACAAAATTATCTCACTCCCAATTAAGACGTAAGAAATTTCGTCAACAAAAACAAGTAATCGGAATAATTAAGCCAAGGTGGGTGGGATGGTGGTGGGTTCATACGTGGCAGTATGACTCTGTCATCCAAAACATAGGAATTGGATCCCATCCGAATCTACTTTGTGAAAATCATGTATCGTGCGGTTAGAAATTATTTGATTTTTTTATTTAAAATTAAACACAAAAAGTATATGATAAAAACCGACTGTATGATATACGATGAACGGTTAAGATATAAGGATAAAGTGGATCTGGGGAAAATCCCGTTCCCAAAGCATATCCTCTTTTGACTTTTCTTGCTGCATCATTCAATTCAACTTGCATGTATTTTCATCCCGATCGAATTTTCAGTTTAGCCACAACTTTTGAAAATTCCACCAGATATATATATAATTTTTTTTAAGAAAATCCCACCTTTGTTTTTCTTCGAAAAATTCCACTTCCACTTATCTAAAATTCATTTTATCGTTGTATTTATACGCAAAATTATGAATGAAATATTATTCTTTACAGGACAAACTTACAACATACATGCAATTTTAGCAATATTTTAAGCTAATCGTCAAAGTCTTGAGTTCGATACTTTGTAATTTGCGTACTTGCTTCAACAAGATCATCGGTAGGTAGGGTACAATTTCCAACTAGTCTCTTCCGAATTCGAAAATGGTGGATAACCATAGTTCAACACTAGTGCTCATGTTTTTAGAAAGAAAGAAAAAAAAAACTAATTGAATAGTGTGTCATGTGTTTTGTTAGATATAGTAATATGATTAGTCTAAGAATTGTCAAGATGATATCGTGATTTGATGACATATCAAAATCACTCTTCATTTCCCCAGAAATCGTCTCCTTCCCCTACTCCCTCCTCCGTCCTATTCACTCCCTCATCCGTCCCCCTTCTTCCTCGTCTATCCGCCGCCTTCGAGTCCACCGATTCGGACCAGAGATCGGCACGTATTCCGGTGTTTTGACTCCCTCCCTGGTTCTGTTAGGAATTGGATCTCTTCATAATTCACTTTGTGAGGATCGTGTATCATGCGCTTAGAAATCATTTGATTTTTTTATTTAAAATTAAAACATAAATAGTATCTGACGAAAACTAACCATATGATATACAATGAACGGTTAAAATGTGAGGATTTTTAAGATCTCCACAAAGTGAATCCGGAGAGAATCTCGTTCCCAAAACATATCCTCTTTTGACTTTTCTTGCTGCATCATTCAACTCAACTTGCAGATATTTTCATCCCGATCGAATTTTCAGTTCAGCCACAACTTTTAAAAATTCCACCAGAGATTTTTCTTTTTATTTTTTTTGAAAATCCCACCTTTGTTTTTCTTTGAAAAAATCCACGTCCACTTATCTAATATAGACCGAGAGAAAGTAAGTCAAAATTACCCCAGTCGTCCTAATTAAGACGTTACTAGCAAATATATGGACTGAGAGAAAGCAAGTTGTCTACATCCATAGAAAAGTATGTCAATCCCAATAAGACGTTACCATTAAATATATTAACCGAGAGAAATCAAGTTGTTTACCTACAAGCAAAAGTATCTCAGTCCCAATTAAGATGTTACTGGCAAATATATGGAATAAGAGAAAGTAAGTTTATATACATACAAAAGTACTTTAGTCGTCCCAATTAAGACGTTAGTAGCAAATATATGGACCGAGAGAAAGCAAGTTGTTTACATACATACAAAATTATCTTAGTCCCAATTAAGACGTAAGAAATTTCATAACAACTGGCTATATAGATGATAAAATTATGCAGTACGCTACTAATGTTTTGAACGTGTTTAAAAATAGAGAAAATAATATTTAATGAACAATTGATTGAATCACATTATTGTTAGCCTATTGTGAGGTACTAATTATTAAAAAAAAAAACTATACAAAAAAATTAATTATTAAAAAAAACACTATTAAAATGATGAAAATACCCCTACCACATTTGATGCATTATTTTGGATTGATTTTGAAGTTTTTTTGTTTGAGGGACATTTTTGTCTAATTATTTTTGTGTGAAGCTTGTGACACCAAAAAAACATTGTTCATTGAGCCCTTGGCTTTATATAAAAAGATTATGTATGTATATGTTGTCAATGTTGTGCTTTGGCCGGTCAGTGCAAAACAAATTCAGATTATCTCCACCAAAATACAAACCTACAGTTGAACAGTTTAAAATACAAGAAATAAAGACACCGAAAGAATTACGAGGTTAGGCAAAATCCTGTCTACGTCCCCAGAGAGATATTCTTCTTCACTATAAGAATAATTAGTACAAGATACATTTGAGTTAAATCGACATAACCCAAACCCCAATCCCTTGTACACTCACATAAGCCAAACACAACAGTCAATACATGCAATGCATGATTCAGCCAAGGTTCTAAAAAACGCTAGGCGCTAGTCGGGCGGTGGGATGCCGCCTAGCGCCTAGGCGGTTAGGCGGGATCTAGGCGGGCGCCTAGGCGGCCTAGGCGGATTTAGGTAAATTTCTTATATTTTATATGAATTAATTAAACTTACTATATCAGATGTAAATAATTATTGAATAATATGTTATTTCTTATAGAAGAACATTCATATGTAAATGCTTTATGTACATATATAATATGCTTGCCTACGGAAAAAATAAAATATTATCTAAATAATTTATATAACATTTATATACATATGATATAGATATACACCCCAAACTTTTAAAATATAAAAACCCACATAAGTGGGTGGTTTTCATAACAAAACCGATGACCCTTATAAATTAATATATAACTTTTGAAAATATCAAAAGCTCACGCAAGTGGGGGTGGTTTTGGGGTGGTTTTCATGATTACAACCATGAAAAGCAGGAAACTTGCATGAAAAAAGGGATTTCGACTTGCCTATTTCACATCACCCAATATAGACCCATCTCTTTCACGCAACCGGTTTTATTCTTTCAGTCTCTCTCTCTCTCTCACTCTATTCCCTCATCTTCTTCTTCGTCCTTTCAAAACCTCAAAACTGGTTCTTTTAGTCTCTCTCTCTCTCTCACTCTCTTCCCTCATCTTCTTCTTCGCCCTTTCAGAACTTCAAAATTGGATCTCAAATCCAACTTGCGCCACCACAGATATTCGACTTCTCTTCTAGCAAACAGAGAGGTAGACGGCGAGACTCGGGGAGACAAGAAGGTTGTGAGTCTCGCCACTGAAGTTTCTTTTCCAGGCCGCCTAGACCGCCCAGCGTCCGCCGAGCCCGCTTAACCCGCCCAGGCGGCCGCCTTACACCGCTTAATGTCCTTGTCGATTTAGTGAACGATTTTGAGTTAATCGCGACGGAGCACCCCCGCCTAGCGCCTAGGCGGCCGCCTAGACCCCGTTTTAGAACACTGTTCAGCCAGTCGAAATATAAGTGTTGGTCGTATAAGTTCACGCCGTCGAGGAGAGCAAGTTCTGCACATGTACAATATGAAGATGAAGTTGATGATGAGGATACTATTACTCTGCTTCCTCAGCTGCTTCTGGTTTCAGCTGTCCCTTGCTCAAAATGCTACCACTGATCCATCTGAAGGTTCTCTCTCTCTCTCGCCCCACACCCCCCCCCCCACATACACACACACACACACACACACACACACACACACTTCGCCACATTTAAGTGTTTTTGACCAGGAACTGGGCCTTGTCCCCTCAACAAAATGACATTTTAAGTGTTTTTCGACTATGAAATGAAGTTTCGAGAAACTTATTTGCAAAACCATTTTTCTTCCCATATACAAAACATCCAAATTAAGGGTAATTTTCCTTTGTAATAATCAATTTGATCTCTCATTTGATTCGAGATAGTTTGGTAAGTGGTAACACAAGTCAAATTATGGTGATATAATCGAATACACACAAGGACTGAATTAACTGAGAATGCAGTGAGGGCGTTGAACTCAATATTTGAACAATGGGACACACAACCAGTGCCGGGGCTGTGGAACATCAGTGGAGAACCCTGCAGTGGATCTGCCCTCAACGCCGCCGACTTTGAGAGCCCCAATGACGACCCCGATATCAACCCAGCCATCGAATGCGACTGTACTTACGACAATAGTACTACATGCCACATCACCAAACTGTATGTTAAACTACTCTCTCTTTATGAACAAGATTTCCATGCCACTGCTGATTTTTCACTTGCTACCTATATATATTGACGTCATAATTTGACTGTGTCGCTCCATTTTATGTAGTTCTAAATGTTCAATCTTTTTGCTTTCTAGGAGAGTGTATGCTCTTAACAAACGAGGGGTGTTTCCAGAAGAATTTGTGGCTCTGAGATATCTCACAACTTTGTATGAATTTTTTCCAACTCCCTTCTCTGTTTTTGGTTCATCAAAATCATAAATTGGATGTTAAAAATTTGTGGCTCTGAGATATCTCACACTTTTGTATGAATTTTTTCCAACTCCCTTCTCCATTTTTGGTTTATCAAAATTATCTATTGGATATTAAGAATTATAGAATTATCAAAGAGACGGGCCAAAAGGCCTCGGTAATTACTACTTGCACCGATATTGTCTCCCAACTTGGTAATTACTACTTGCACAATTCGTTAGGTGTGGGGTTTATCCCAAAAGGCCTCGGTATTAATCGAAGTGAGATTTGAATATTTAAACTCTTATTTCTTTATTTCTCTAGCCAATGTGGGATTTCAACAAAAATGTGGTGATGTTGTAAGATTAAGAGTTAACGATTACACTTCCTTTCAATTTTTGTAGGAGGATCGATTATAATTATTTCACCGGTCCCCTACCGGCATTCATTGGCAATATGTCTGCAATGACTGTATTGTAAGTAGTGAGAGAACATTTCTTTAAGTACTCATACTTCTGATGAGACCCGTAGCAATTTGCATACTTCATTTTGAATATCATAATCTACAGTTATGTTCTTTACACCTTTTCGCTACTATTTATGCCGTAATCTACAAAAAATAATTATGCTTTTATTGAATAATGCAGCACTGGTTTCCTGTTATGTAATGTAATTAAGTTTAATGGTGCTTATCTTTCACTAACTGATATCTCCATTCAGGTATATTCGCTTCAATTCATTCTCTGGGCCCATCCCCAAGGAGCTTGGAAACCTTAAGGAGCTAACTGTGCTGTAAGTCATGAAAAATTAGGGAGCGTACAATAAAATTTTGTGTTGTAAACATTAAATACAGAACCTGTTGTTATAATCTAAAAATCTGGTTATGAACGAACAATCGAAGAACAGAAAATGAGAAGGATAACAATGGAAGAATTTTTTGAAGGTTTCTCTCTCTCTGCAAAATCTAGTAGAGCATATTCTCTTCATCTCTCTACACAATTCACACACACACTGTGCTTTACATAACCGTTAGAATCCAAGGTGGATTCTCTCTCTTCACAAAACAATCTCAACCTTACATCTAGCTAGTTGCTAGGATCATTACACCTGGCATTATTTGCCTTACTACATTAGAGTTGCACACTCGGTATTTTAAACTCAAGTGAATACACAAATTTGATACACAGAACCTTCTATCACTCTTCAATAATTGCTTTCTAGTAAGTGTTTGCCCGTTCAACATGACTTGCAGGGACATCGGATCAAATAATTTCTCCGGAACACTCCCTCCGGAGATTGGTAATTTAGTCAAGCTCACGGATATGTAAGTGCTTCGTTAAATCATCAAATTTGAATTACATGTTAATTCCTTACGGATGAGCAAAAATTGCACTTTATTGTATGAAATGGGTATTAATCAGTTGCCTTATGATTTTCACAGTTACATGGACAGCTGTGGACTCGGTGGTGAAATTCCTTCAACATTTGCCAAGCTCACCAACATGCAAATCCTGTAAGAACGGCTCTTAAATCGTACTTTGAGATTGCTTTTCTTGGATGAGCTTAGTATAAGTCAACTTTTTGACTCTGTAAGTACAAATGTTTCATAAATTGTAATTCTCTCTCTCTTTCTCCGAAGACGAGATTTCAGTTTATTTTGCATATAATGATGTAGGTATATCAGTGATATATACGATGGGAGCTCCTCTCTTGATTTCATAAAAAATCTGAAAAACTTGACTGATTTGTAAGTGAAGATTCTCATCGATCCAGATACTTTCATCTAACTTCTTTTTCCTTTTGAAATTTGATATCTTACTCCATCTTTTTTATCAAATTTTATGTTTTGGGAATACAGAGAACTACGAAACGCATTAATCACTGGTACCATCCCATCTGATATTGGAGAATATCAAAGACTACGGACTCTGTACGTACCAGCAAATATAAGTTTGAGTCCCAACGAGACCAATTAGTTTTCTTTCATTCTGACTGCTCCTCTCAACTTATCGTTGGTGTGCAGGGATCTGAGTTTCAACAATTTGACAGGCCAACTCCCAAGTTCTTTGTTCAGCTCGAGTTCTCTTAAATCCTTGTAATCCCCGTCTTTATTATTATCTTTTTCTTGCCTTATCATACATAAATTATCAAATCTTTAACATTCCCTAATTTGATTGAAGATCTGGACTAAACCTTCTAGATTTAGTGCACATCTGACCTTTTTCTTGCTCATCTCTTTTTCTTTTCTGGGTGCCTTCTACTATAATCGAAATGGCCAGGTTTCTTGGAAACAATAGTCTTTCCGGACCTCTTCCGAGCCAAAAGAGCGATCAACTTCAGACTATGTAAGTCCTCGTTTCTTAAAGTAGTCATATAGAATGCACTGTGCATGTATGTGTTTGTGTATAATCGTAAGCATTCTAATCCTATCTTACACAAGTTCTTAAGAACTTTCATGCATTTTGTGTCTTCTGATTCTATTTTGTTATTTGCAGAGATTTGTCTTACAATTTTTTATCAGGAAGCCTTCCCCAGTGGGTGACCACAATGTCGCAACTGTACGTGTCCTTTTATCTTTCACCATCATTTTACAATTTAAATCACCAGAATATGTTCGGACAAAAAATTATCACTGAGATTCGTTTTCACAATGCTACTTGCCTACTAAGTTTTGATCTTGTACATGGAATTTTCATTTGATAAAGATATAGTTCTTCATATGTTGATTGATTAATGATTTTATGCAGGAACTTAGTGGTCAACAACTTCACATTTGACAGTTCAAACATAGCGTGAGTTGAAATTTCTCTTACTCGTTTTAGACAAGCACTACTCTTCCACCACATGATTCTATTTGGATAACTAATAATTGTTCTCTTTGTTTGCAGTCTTCCTAGATTGAATTGCCTCTAGAGAAATTTTCCATGCAATCAAAATACCCCACGATGTAATCTGCTCTAATGTCACCCATCATTTACTATTTTAACGCAACGTCATGTTAGAGGGAAAGGCATTGCTTCTCTAGTTATGTATACATATGGATATAGATTGCAAGCATGTTTTCATAAGTTCAGTAATACGCATAACTGGTTAGAATATGTGACTGAAGAACATTAGTATGAGTCTTCAATTTGAAGTTTCATCGCTAATCATGGGAAGATTCTGGTATTACACGAAACTTACAGATGCAAACTTCTCAATCAACTGTGGTGGACCGCAAATGATGGGACGTGATGGCATATTGTATGAGACTGAAGACTCAACTCTTGGCCCAGCAACATTCAGTGTAACCAGTACATCGAAATGGGCAGTCAGCAATGCCGGTTTGTTTTATATAGACAGAGGAAACCCATCGTTTCTGGTAAATATAGATGCACAAGTCACCGGAACAGATGTGACCCCGGAGCTTTTCCAGACTTCAAGAGTGTCCGCAGGATCACTGAGATACTATGGCCTGGGCCTTAAGAATGGGCCCTACACTGTAACATTGCACTTTGCAGAGACGGTATTTGCAAGTCGCACTTCGCAAACTTGGCAAAGTCTAGGACGGCGTGTATTTGATATCTATATTCAGGTAAGACTGCTTATAGAATAAAAATTCTAACTTATTTAAAGTAAACACCTCATTGGACAGGTTTTCGATGTTTTAAGCTACATTAACTAAAGACAGTGATTTAAAGGAGACTAGAATGATCACCTACCTCTTCATTTGGTCGCTAGGGTACCCGCAGGACGAAGGACTTTGACATATCGAAGGAGGCAGGTGGTGTTAACCGAGCAGTTGTGAGAAAATTTAATGTTAGCGTGTTAGAGAATTATCTTGAAATTCATCTGTTCTGGGCTGGTAAAGGGACTTGTTGCATACCCGATTATGGTGATTACGGCCCACTAATAGCAGCTGTCCATGCTGCTTCAGGTATAGTTTGTGTTAACTTATAGAGATTTCCTGTGAGTGGTTTAAATATATTTTTCTGCTGTTAATTGACACTGAAGAATTCGTCTGTTTTATCACTCATATTTTACACCAACAGTTTTCGGGCTTCCACCAACTACTCCAGGAAAGAAAAGCAGGACTGGATTGATAGTTGGTATTGCAATTCTTGTTGGAGTTGTGAGCTTGCTATTAATATCTGTGATTCTATATATGAGGAGGAAAAAATCAGAAAAACAGTACGATGAAGGTAAACGACCATATTATTAGTGGTATCCAATTCAGGTTTCTGTGCTCTAACATTAACACACACAAGTAAGAATGCTTTCACGAAAGTAAAACTTATGTCACACTGTTTCGTAAATGTGCAGATATTCTAGGATTAAGCCCTCGACCAAATACTTTCAGTTATGCTGAGTTGAGAGTTGCAACCGAAGATTTTAATCCTTCAAATAAGTTAGGAGAGGGAGGATATGGCCCTGTTTATAAGGTGAAATCCGTATTACATCAGTATCATGTACTTGAAGTAATGACAAGAGAAAGGGAGAGAGAGCGAGCGAGCTAGAGAAGAAAATAAAGCTTCTTTTTTCTTTCCTTTCATTTCACTAAATTGTGTTTCTGTGTACATTGTAGGGTACACTATCTGATGGGAGAGTAGTGGCTGTGAAGCAACTTTCAGTAGCATCTCACCAAGGGAAGAGTCAATTTGTATCTGAAATTGCTACCATATCTGCTGTGCAACATCGGAATCTAGTGAAATTATATGGATGCTGCATCGAAGGCAGCCACCGCATTTTGGTTTATGAGTATCTTGAAAACAAAAGCCTTGATCATGCACTTTTTGGTACAAACCTATCTACTTTTAGGTTGAATAGAAACAACATTGTCTGCATTTTCAAGCACTCTAAAATTGTTAAGAAATGTTTTTGATTGGATGTGTTCACTAATATTTCAGGAACAAGTAACTTGCACCTCGACTGGCCTACTCGATTCAATATATTGTTGGGAACAGCAAGAGGACTTGCTTACCTTCATGAGGAGTCAAGGCCAAGGATTGTACATCGAGATGTCAAAGCGAGTAATATTTTGCTCGATGCAAAACTCTCCCCAAAAATATCAGATTTTGGACTGGCAAAGCTTTATGATGACGAGAAAACCCACATCAGCACCCGGGTTGCAGGGACAATGTAAGCCATCCTTTATTGTTTTTCCAGAGGATACGTACATTATGGCCACACACATTTATACTTGCATGAAATTTTAACACGTTAATAATGCCTCTAATGATCTCAAGCAACATTGTGCAACCGTTTGATTATCTTGCATTGCAGAGGCTATTTGGCACCGGAGTATGCATTATTTGGACATTTGACAGAGAAGGCCGATGTATTTGGTTTTGGAGTCGTTGTTTTGGAGATCCTCAGCGGGAGACCAAACTCTTACAATAACTTGGATCCAGAAAAGATTTATCTTCTTGAATGGGTAGGAACTGCATTCGCCTAGCTTCATTTAGGCATTGTTGGGAAAAACTTATTTATACTTTCCTTTGACCGTGGCATAATGTTTTTCAGGTATGGACTCTACATGAAAACGACCAAACTCTAGGGCTGGTGGATCCCAGATTGACAGAGTTTGATGAAACTGAAGCAACTAGATTGATAAGAGCAGCTCTCATGTGCACGCAGGGATCACCGATGGCGAGGCCATCTATGTCACGTGTGGTTGCAATGCTCTCTGGAGACATTGACATAGGCACTGTCATGTCGAAGCCAAGCTATTTAACAGATTATAATTTTAAAGATGTAACAACATTTTCAACAGGTAGATTTTTGGTGGATGATGATACCCCATCAACTGCATCCAAGCATAGTAATGTTCACCTCAACTATCAGCCCGAAGGTAGCAACGCAAGTGGTGCTAACACCCCTGGGGTTGACCCTACGCCTTCTCCAGTAAACGTCACTCAATCACTACTCGCTGGCATTATAGAAGAAGGAAGGTGATAAATAATGGGAAATGATTTCCGAACGCCTTTTATCCTTTTGTGCACCCCTGTACTTGTCCTTGGGTCTTTTCTGCCTCTAAGGTTTTGGCTATGATGATGTCTATCTAATATATCCTTGCATTTCTATTTGAATTCAGAGTACGTGGAAATCACATCAACAAATCAAAGACCCAAATTTTTATCATCCTAATTTGGAAAAATCTGTAAAATCTAAAAATTTTGACTAAAAATGATAACTTAGGAATACGAGGAAATTTGCAAATTAGCTAAACAATGCTATTATTTATCCAATTAAAGGCAAATTGAAATGGTGCAGAACTAACACTACAAAATTCGTTAAACTAAACAATAGGTAGAATGTTTATAAGATTTATATGTTATACAAAAATTAATCTTCTGAAAAAGCAAAAACACAAATTTTTTGTCAAGCAATCGCATGGATTATAAATGCCAAAGATTAGATGATGGTAGGCGTCAGATTACCTCTTTCGCCGAAGACGCGAAACCCCTCATTGCCGACGTGGCAAGGCTGATCCTCTGTCCCACAATCTGAACCAACACAAAGATTAGGCAGTAAATCTCATAATAATAAATTAATCAAGTGTTTTATATAATGAAAGTTCATAAATTGCAGAAGTAGAGGGTGTACCATAGCCGATGAGCTTCCAGCTCCCGCTTTTTGCCTTAAAATTCCCAACATCTTTGATTCTTTCACACAAAATCCCATTGAACGCAAACAAAAATCAGAAACAAAATACGATCTAAGAACTGAAAATTTCAGTGAAAGCACTGAGAGAGATGAGGAGGAATAACAAATAATTTACTGGAAATATGGAAAAGAAAAAAAAACAGATCAAAATTCGGACAGAAATAAACAATACGAATTAGGGATTTGGGAAGGGGGACGAACCTGTTTGGCGGATTGGAGCGGGGATCGGATCGACGATGCTATGTGTAAAAAATGAGCGTTGAGGGAGTGGAGCAGCAGCCAACACTTTCATGCAGAACTTACTTGGAAAACCCAGATCAAACCAACCTTTTAAGTTTCAAGGTTTTTACCCTGGAATCCAGGCAAAACCCAAATTAGATTCTAAATGGGTTTATCAAAAATAATAATTTAATCAGAAATGCTTATTCTTGTAGTGGGTGTACATCAAGTAATGCTTACTCTTGTAAATTGTCGTTGCAATAATACAATAATACTCAAAATGATGTAGTAGGTGTACGGATTAAAGAGGGTTTTAGGTGAATAATAATGGGAATTATAACGAAAAGTTTTCGGTATTGTTTACTTTAACGAAAAACCACATTTTTACACTAAAAAGTCAATCATGATACTATTCATTTTACCCTTTATTTTGTCCTTATCGTTAAAACTTAAAGGCCATGTTTGGTACACCGGATAGGACACCAGATAGGATTAATAATACAGAATACGATGTTTGGTGTCCATTCGTATTAGATAGCCACCGGATTAAATAATTCGGGCCCACTTACTTTATACGGTAAGCACCCATTTCCTTATCCTCCCTAAAAGCACGGTACAATTTAGTCGGCTTCACGCACCCGCTCTCTCATTCCCCCTGAAAACGCACTCTCACTCTCTCTTCCTCTCCAGACGGTACAAGAAAATCTCTCGCTCTCTCCTTCCTCTCCAGCCGTACCGGTCATCTCCAGACGCACCCTCCCAGGTTTGTCTTCTCATTCTTCTTCTTCTTCCCAGGTTCCGCCCCTCCCTCTGTTCTTCCCCCTCCTTCCATTTTTCTTGCAATTTTCTTTCAATTGTTTGAATTTAGTTATTGTTTTCTCTGTAATTATGAAATTGATTATGTAATTTTGTGTTTTAATTAGAATTTTCGAATTTAGGGTTTGTTGTTGGGGTCGAATGAGGGTTTGTTGGGGTTCGAATTAGGGTTTATTGGGGGCAAATTAGGGTTTCTAGATTTGTTGGCTATTAGTTTTGTACATATACAATCCTGGTTTACTCTAATTTTGGATCCTCAATTTTCCCTTCTCTGCACTTCACGATCCCCCATTGGCATACTGATCAAGACTTTCCGTCCCAAAAGCATAACAAGGAGGCTCGATTTTACCCAGATTGAGGAATCCTCCGGTTCTCGCTTTCGCTACACAAAAACTGAGGTTTACCCCCATATTTAGTGTGCCCATTTCTGAATTTAATCTGATAAACTCTTGCAATGGTTTAGTTTGCTTGTCCCTACTTTGGAACGCTTGAGAAGCAATTTTCAGACTGTTTGAAGTTGGGAGTGTTGGCTATTAGTTTTGTACAGATTTGTTGGCTATTAGTTTTGTACAGATACAATGCAATTGTTTGGTGAGCAATATTTCTGTCTTAAAATAAAAGGCCTTCTTCCTTCTAGTTAGGCTTTCAAATCTTGTTTCTTTTAAGCTTTTTTAGTTATTTTATTCATTGCATTTATCAGATTTTTAGTGGGGTTGTCTTAGTTTTGTTGGTTCAATTTCTCTTATTGGTTGTTTGGGCTTAGTGTTTGCGACATTAATGCGTATGGCCTTTATAATTTGAGGAAACAATTGTTTGGTGGACAAATTGCTTCTTATTGAAAGCAAAGCAGCAGCATGCATATATTTTGGCTATCTGGACAAACTGTTGCTTACTGAAACTAACTTACATTTGTATCTTATATGAACTTGGATATGAGGTTGGGTTAATCTATATAACGGAACGACTGTGGTTGTTTTTTGGGAACCTTCCATCACAATTGGAAAATATTTTGAATTTGATGTATGGAATTTACTATTTTTCTTTGTTATTTGAAAATTTGTGTGGTTTTCAACAAGTATAAATATGAGAAAAGTTCAATAAACAAACAAAGATTTGTCATTTTTTTTTTCCCTTATCCTATCCGGTTCAGTACCAAACACAGTATAAATAATACGATCATTAGTCCGATACTGCACCAAACGGCCGACTAATTTAGTCAGTACTATCCGGTGGCTATTTATCCTATCCGACGGAAATAGTCAGTACAGTCCGAGCTGCCAAACGAGGCCAAAGTTTTCAAACTCTTTCATTAGTTTTCCTAATAATAAAATGATATGTGATGTGATTTTTAGGTCAACATAATAATAAAATATTAAACAATGAGCTGTAAAGGAAGATACAGATGCTTTTATTTTCGAAGTAGGATACTCTCCTCTCTCTTTTTCCCTCCCTTTCCTTCCTCCTATTTGAACAGTCATGATTAAATCACGTCAATATCTTATATTAATTTTTTATAGAAAAATAAAAACAAAATAGAGAATGTGAAATGAAAGAAAGAAAGAGAATTGATCATTTTTTCAGACAGTGAGATACCGGGTATATGTTACACTCTGTATTTGTACCATGACGAGAATGATTAAAGTTTCACTCTAACATTTAAATAATGAATGTAGTGGTCAGGACTCAGGAATGATTAAAGATACAATAATAAAATATTAAATAAATAGTGATAATTTGGAGAAGATGGAGTCCTTATCTTCTCTGATGGATTTTCCCCAAACAGTGGAGATGGCAGCGGCGGTACGGGGCCTGCTCTCGGTGAGCTTCTCAGCACCGGCACCACTCGGGTTGAGTGAGAATCTGATAGTCCAAGTCTACAGGTTCCGTTGGTGGCGGCGATTCCTCTCGAGCATCGTTTCTTGAGAGCAAAAACCGAATCAAATTAGACAACCACACGCAAGATCGTAGCACGAGACATTACCCCAAAATCACAGGAAAAAAAACTTCAAATATCCACCTGCAAATCGAAAACCACAAAAAAAAAGAAATTAAATTAGGCACACTGAAAAAGAAATTAAATTTAGAATAGTTGATAATATTTTATAAACTTACTATGTGTCGAGTTTTAACTGAGTTTTAGTGTCACTTAGCAAAATCCAATGATAACTGAACTCCACACAATTTTTTTTCTCACAACGAAGAGTATGTCCGTTCGGTTCACCCTAGTTTTTAGCGACATCTCACTAAAAAAATTTAGTTTTAATTTTTTTTAAAGAACACCACTTTTGTTACCAAATTACCCATAAACATCACATTCGGTACACCCTAATGAAAAGATACTTTGTTTTTAAAGCTCAAGGCAAATTAAATAATATGTCTATTATTTTTAAAAATAATAAAATATGTATTAAAATATTATTAAGTCAAAATTGAAACACAAAACTGCAAGTTTCGGTTTCGAAACCCGCTACTGGTGTGGAAGTCAGACTTGTAGCCAATGAGAGGCTAAAATGCCTCTGTGAATCTTTCCGACGCCCATAAGGGATGGATAACAATGACTTACCACTAGTTGTCTTTTTTTTTTTAAAAAAAAAAAAGTTTGAAAAATGATTATATAGGCTATTCAGTATTCTAGTGAGTACAAATTATTATCCTAGAATTTTTGCCAACTAAGAAAATGGCGTACTTTCATGGGGTAAGTTATCAAGTTTGACCTCTTTCTTGGTGAGTATTTCCTGCTTTGCCATTTGTTGCAAGGTCTATAGAAGTAGTATGCCAGAGATTTTCCCGTGTATAGGAAACACATTTCAATACATCAAGTGTAATAATACAATTGATTGGAAATTTAAAAAAAAAATTCAACTAATTATATTATAATACTTGGTATACAGTATACTAAACTGTATTTTCAGCATAAAAATTTCTCACAAATAATTAGATAAAAAGATATAGCCATATACAACAACAACAACAACAACAAAGCCTTTTCCCACTAAGTGGGGTCGGCCTATTAATCCTAGAACGCCATTGCGCTCGGTTTTGTGTCATGTCCTCCGTTAGATCCAAGTACTATAAGTCTTTTCTTAGGGTCTCTTCCAAAGTTTTCCTAGGTCTTCCTCTACCCCTTCGGCCCTGAACCTCTGTCCCGTAGTCACATCTTCGAACCGGAGCGTCAGTAGGCCTTCTTTGCACATGTCCAAACCACCAGAACCGATTTTCTCTCATCTTTCCTTCAATTTCGGCTACTCCTACTTTACCTCGGATATCCTCATTCCCAATCTTATCCTTTCTCGTGTGCCCACACATCCCACGAAGCATCCTCATCTCCGCTACACCCATTTTGTGTACGTGTTGATGCTTCACCGCCCAACATTCTGTGCCATACAACATCGGTGGCCTTATTGCCGTCCTATAAAATTTTCCCTTGAGCTTCAGTGGCCTACGACAGTCACACAACACGCCGGATGCACTCTTACACTTCATCCATCCAGCTTGTATTCTATGGTTGAGATCTCCATCTAATTTTCCGTTCTCTTGCAAGATATATCCTAGGTAGCGAAAACGGTCGCTTTTTGTGATCTTCGCTAGATTGCTCCGGTCATTAGTGTGAATAAGTATATAAATGGATAGAGATAGGAAAGCAAACACAAGATGTACGTGGTTCACCCAGATTGGCTACGTCCACGGAATAGAGGAGTTCTCATTAATTGTGAAGGGTTTACACAAGTACATAGGTTCAAGCTTTCCTTTAGTGAGTACAAGTGAATGATTTAGTACAAATGACATTAGGAAATATTGTGGGAGAATGATCTCGTAATCACGAAACTTCTAAGTACCGGAGTGTGGTATCGTCTTGACTTGCCTTATCTGTCTCATAGGTAGATGTGGCATCTTCTCTGGAAGTACTCTTCCTCCATCCAGGGGTGGTATCTTTAACTGGTGGAGATGCACAAGGTAATGTATCAATTGCACTTGAAGCTTACTTGTAGTTTCAGGCTTGGTCAAGCGCGATACAAACCATGTAGTAGGAGTCCCCCAAGTCGCCGAGCTAGGGGATCTGCTGAAAGAGGTGACAGACAAGGTAAGCAATCAGAGCTCCAGCTGATTGTTCACATTCTCCCTATCTTGCAGGCAGCATGAAGGATAAAGAGAAGAAAAATGAATATGAATTTGTCTGTCAAAACATCATAATTACTTTAGTCTAAAGTAGGGGGAGGTGGCACTGTGCAATTTTGAGGGTACATTTCAGCTAATTTACGGAATTACCACTGAGCCTCTCTGCCCCCTGATTTAACGTTATTGCAAAATTACCACTGGGCTTCAGAAAGGGCTTTGGGTCTTTGGGCTGGAATTTCCGTTCGGATTGGAATTTTCGGTTTTGCGATCCACACGTTGATCATCGCTGTGCAGGATCGCCGGCTGTGTGGATGGTTACGTGTCCATCGTCGTCGAAAGGTCTGCTTCGACTGCAACATCTCGACTTTTCTTTCCGTTTCAACTTGTCTCTCACAAGCCTCTACTTCAGTCGCTCTCGATCTTCGCCTTTTCTAAGGCGTCCGAGGGACAAACACCGAAAGCCAAACCTCCACCACAAATGAAGTCACGAACGCCACTCTCACTCACCCTCCACAGTTGCACACGAACCCAATCATAATTCTGAAATCCAAACACAACCCAGATGTTAATCCTTCAGAGAATGGCAATGGCCGCTTCTTCTTCCTTCCTCTCAATCCCTCTCCTAAAGTCCTCTTCTTTGCTTTCCCTAGTTAAACACTGCGCTTCGCCACTGAGCTCCGAGTTCGGGGCTTTGTCCCTCTACGGCGGTAGAAATGGAGTCTCCACCTCCTCGGCGATGGCCACAGAGGCTCGGATCTCGACCCAAGACGACAAATTGAAGGATGCCCAGATGGAGGTAGCTGACAAGCCTGAGAAAGTCGTGCTTCCAACCAATGAGTCATCCGAAAGCCTCATCAAAATTCGACACACGGTATTTATTGAAATTTCATTGCTTTGGATTGGATTTATGATTGTGTTATGTTAAATTGAAGTAGGAGTGCTTTGCTGTTGAATTTTTAGATTCTTAAGAGCTTCCCGTTTTTGAAAGTTTGATGCTTTTAATCAACTATTTTCAATTCTACGTTACTAATTGTCACCTGATTCTGTTGTGAAGAATGAAGAAAAGAAACCGATGATGCAGAGGATCTATGACACTGCATGGGAGAGTGAAGATCAATTGAAGGCATTTCAAAGGGGAAGCTAAAAGTCGAGATCACAGGCGCCTTGGTCAAGTTCTTGACCTGTTTTCTATACAGGTACTCAGAATGCCCTGAATCTCTTTTTGCTGTTTACACAGATTTATCAGTTAGCAATCCCATTATTTGTAATTATGAGGATTCTTGCATTGAACATTTTCATTGTTGAATTTTCACAGAATGATGCTGGTGGGGGTTTAGTGTTCTGGCATCCAAAGGGTGCTATTGTGAGGCATGTAATGGAAGATTTGTGGAAAAAAATCCACATAGAACGTGGTTAAGATTTGCTGTATACTCCACATGTTGCAAAGGCGAACCTTTGGCAGATAAGTGGTCATCTGGATTACTACAAGGAGAATATGTATGATCAAATGAATGTTGAGGATGAACTTTATCAGCTTCGACCGATGAACTGCCCCTTTCATATCTTGGTTTACAAAAGGAAGCGTCACTCATATCATGAATTTCCTATTCGAGTTGCTGAGTTGGGAGCTGTATATAGATACGAAATATCTGGAAGCTTGCATGGTCTTTTTCGTGTAAGAGGTTTTACTCAGGTATGGTGTTAGTATTTGCAAACTGTTAGTCTATAATCCTAGGTGTATGAAGTGGTTTTTTTTTGTTTAACCTCGGGACCTGTTGCAGGATGATGCCCACATATTTTGTCTAGAAGATTAGATCAAAGATGAAATTATGGGTGTCCTAGATCTTAACGAAGAACTTTTGTTGCAATTCGACTTCAGCAAATATGAGGTCAATCTCTCTACGAGGCCAGAGAAAGCTGTTGGAGATGATGATATATGGGTGAAACCGTGAAAGCAACATCTGGCCTTAGAGATGCTTTGGATGATAAAGGTTGGAGCTATCAAATTGATGAAGGTGGTGGTTGATGCGAAAATTACTTAACACACAAATTAAACCCTCTTTTTATCAAATGTAGTAAAGTATGTAAGTAGGGATCGTTCTAGGCCGGGGATTAGGAGGGATTGCTAAATCCCTTGGAAACTGACTTGAAAACGTAAAAACAAAGTTTAAAACACTAAACTAGACTCAAAGAATGCAAAACTATACTTTAAAACACTAAAACAAACCAAAAGACTCAAAACAGCACCTAAACACTCAAATTTGGAAGAAATTGGTTTACCACTTGACTCAAGACACTTAAAAACACAAACTAAATTGATTTCTAACTAATCTAACACTTCAAAATAAAGGGGGAATTGGTTTTAAAACAAAACAAACTTTGTAAAACAAAACAGATTGTAAATGAATTTGAATGAAACTTATGGATGGAAGGCTAGCTAGGAGGTTCTTCTCCACACATGTCACACTTGCATACAAAACGATTTCCAGTTGCTTTTCGATAAATTATGAAACTCAACACCCCAGATTAATTAGGTCCGCTTAAATTAACCTTCAAGTTTTTCCACAAGTTATTGGGTTGGATGATTGCATACGACAACCCAAAACATTCCCTACAAGTTCCCTACATGAATTGCATAATAGAGATACAAGCAAGAATCATTAAGTTCTATGAAAAACATAAGCATTGACGAGGCACTCGTTACTATGATTTGCATGAAACTTATGCCAAGAATTTACTTAACGTGATTGTGACTAGCAACCTTCACTACTTGTGAATATAAGTTCATAACGATTAGGTGAAACTCCCTTATATTCTAGCGTCAAATTCATGCATGAAAATTAAGCGTGCACTCTCAACCAACATACACAAATCAGTTTTTATACGAACGGATAAGTAAATTGAATTCACAACTTATGAATCACAACTGGATGTAATCAAATCATGTAGCAAACATAAACATGGTTTTGAATCCCCCCCTAGCCAATGGGGGTTTAGTTCCTCATACTTGCAATTACACAAAGATAACTTAATTTAAACATTGAAATCAAAGATAGAAAACACCTAGAAACGCTCCAACACTCCCAAGGCTTGGGCATAGGCACGGCACAAGATGTTCCTTCTCTTTCCTTCCTTGCAAGCAGCGGCACTAGAGCTTTTGGACGGTTTTGGGTGGTTTTTATGGTGTAGAATGGATGGGGAATGGTATGGAAAGGTTTAGGATTGATGGGTGGTGTGGCTAGGGGTGGTTTTTGGCTGAATTTGGAGAGAATGGTGATGGAGAGGTGTGGCTAAGGCAAGGATAAAATCTGTTGTGTTTGATGAATATGGGAGGTGATATTTATAGGCTTGAGAGAGGACCACTCCATTTCCTTTGCATGTGAGCTTGTGTGGGTGTGTGTTGGCATGTTTCCTCTTTACATTTACACACACATGCTTCATCATTTCAACCACCAAACACCCACAATTCCTACCCATGTGTGTGTGTTTCCTTTGCCCATGTGTAGACACATGTTCTTCATTATTTCAGCCAACAATCCACCCATTTTCTGCCCATGTGTGTGTGTTTCCTTTGCCCATGTGTTGCCTTTCTCTTTTTATTAGCCAAATCTGCTTAGCCCTTTTCTGACCTTTCAGTGTTACAATGCCCATAACTTATTCTAGAAAAATGAGATTAACAATCCGTAAATTGCTCCAGAAAATAGACATCCGTAGCTTTCCACGCATATAAGGCTCATTCTCTCATTCATTCTGAGCTGTTTGTAACATGCTTCCAAAGTCAGATAATCTGCACAGGCAGTTTTGACGAATTTGTTACTTAATAATTCACTTGTGCTACTTTTCTTTTCTTTGCTTGATAAATCACACAAAACACAAAAACATAGTAAATAGCTCAAAAATATAAGGAACTAACTAAGAAAAGACAAGTGAATTTTATGTAAAATATATATAAATATGAGCTTATCAGTGTTGCCTTTTATGGTCCAAAGATTGATCTTAAGTTGAGGATGCCCTTGGAAGGAAGTGGCAGTGCTCAACTATACAGGTTAATCCTGAACTCTTGACGGGATAATTCTAATGTGTGCTTTGTTTTTTAATTGGTAGTCTCTCTGTCTATCTCTGTATCACTTTGTAAAATGTTCATTGGAGATTTGAGCATCTTTTTTGAATTGAGCGAATTACATGGATTTGTTTGATAGACTATAGCCACTTATTATTGTTGTTTTAAATTGTTTGATCTTTTGTATTTCCCAAATTGTACAGGTTGATTTTAACATACCACAGCGTTTTGATTTAACATATGCTGACTCAAACTCTGAAAAGAAGCGGCCTATCATGATTCATAGAGCTGTTCTTGGGTCATTGAAACAATTTTTTGGGGTCCTTATAGAGCATTATGCCGGGGATTTTCCATTATGGCTTTCGCCAGTACAAGCTCATGTTTTACTAGTTACTGACTCTCAGGTTTGTAAAGCAGTTGCACGTTTAATGTTTCAATTAACTCAAGAACCCTCAACACACC
Source organism: Malus baccata (assembly GCA_006547085.1). Lineage (NCBI taxonomy): Eukaryota > Viridiplantae > Streptophyta > Magnoliopsida > Rosales > Rosaceae > Malus > Malus baccata. Next base: position 493,522 of record VIEB01000154.1, read on the forward strand.
TACACGAAGGTTACCTGGGCTACGACCCCCGACTATCCTCCCAGCGATTCGACTCATTTGTCGACTCTGAGTCGCTCAAGGACTCTGCCACCGATTCCCCAATCTTCCACGGCTCCGCTGTAGACAACGCTTTTGCCACTCAGCCGGCATTGGATGCCTTCTCTCCTCCGTTGATCTACACTGAATCGAACGGCCAGGGCTTTGATGGACGGTTTGGCGGGTCCGACGGTCCGATTTTGCAGGCTCCATCGGAGATGCTGCCTGAGGAGGGCTTCGCTCTCAGAGAATGGAGGAGGTAGGGTCTCGAATTCTAATTGTTTTCGATTGAACCAATAGTTCTGTACATCAATTAAATTTTGACTCTTTTGTGCAATTTAGTTGAAAGTTTTTGGTTTTGATTTGGCTTGATCTTTCTGTTGCTGAGAAATTGAGCGGAAGTTGTTGTTTTGATTTCGGTAGGTTTCAAGAATTGGATGCTTAGTGATCAGTAATCGTCTGGCTTTATCGGGTAAGGAGATAAAGCAATTAAATTTCAAAATTTGGATTTACAGTTCGTATTTTGAGCCTGAATTCATGAAAACAAACATAACCCATTATTTATTAGCGATTAATGATATGATTAATTTAGTTTTTAATCATAATCAATAGCATGTAGCTTTAGCAGAAGTGGGGTTTGGGAAATTGGCTTTCACCCAGGTTTCTTTTTGTTTGTCTGCTTTCCATTTCTCCTCTCTCTTGCCATCTTCTCTGTATTTTGGCTGCTTCTCTCTCCCGCACTCCCTTTTTTACTCTTGGTTCTGTGGTTCTCCGGCCGCCGTTAGGTTTTTGTGGTTGGACAACGATGGAATCCGAGGACGATGACTACTGCAGCAGCGACGATGACTACTAGAATTTTTATTTTGAATTCGTATCCCCTAATCGCCGATCTCCTCAGGTTTGCCCCAAGCCAGCAAAGGAATCAGGGGAATGGAGCTCAGACTATCAGAGGTATAAATTCACATCCCTAATTTTTTTTTTTTATTAATTTCAACCGGATCTGAGAAATTCTAAGTCATGGATCTATGAATAGTGTCTGTTGAGTCTCAGCGTCTCTATTTTTTTTCATCAAATGGTCTCTGTAGTGTCTCTCTGTATTTGTGCATCCATATGGCCTATGGGAATATGATATTTAAAAGCTCATTATTGTCCTGGGAAACCTCCTAAATTATCGATTCCTTGCTTTCTACGTACAATGTTTCATATTCTATTTTCTAAAGGTAAGTTTGAAAGGAGAAAGGGTTGAAGTGGTGTCTGGTTAGAAGGAGAGAGATCCATGGCAGTTGGCATGATCATGGCCACGGCCACGAAGAGGAGACATTGTTGGTGATATCGAAGCTTCTCAAGGAATTGACCGAGGAGGAGGACATGAAAGTACAGATTTGGATTTCATCAGCACGACCAAGATCATGAGCATTTTGATTGTCTGCAGCTCTCAGTTCTTGGTATTTCTTACATTTAACCTGATTGAATTTTTTATTTTGTGGGTTTGGAAATTCAAGTTTTTTTTCTGCTATTTATATTTCCATTGAAGTTTTTGAACTGTTCTGTTTGATTGCCAGTATGATTACTTCTAGACTATTTAGCCATATGCATTTGCTACAAAATGTAAACTTATTTTAAATGAAACATGCTGAAGTCTCTTTGCATTTGCATAAGCTATTGTGTGTTGTTAAAAGAGAGGGGGCATCTAGCATACAACACACACGCCATGGGTGTTCAACTAAGTTTGCCATGGAAGGATTTCTGGATTTCTTCGATGCCTCTCCTTCAGCCAAACCTCTGCATTTACATGAAATTTTAGATTGCAAAGTCTGACAGCATGAAGCATATAGACCGTTAGCAGCTATAGATTTATTTTTCAAAGATAGGAAAATTAATGGATGGTAAAGGTAAAACTGAAATTGAAAAACACCAAGGTTAAACATGTACAGTTGAAACCGTACCATTTGTATAATTTTTTCCAAAAAAAAAGAAAAGAAATTAGGGTCACATGGCTTCGCCAAGCTCACAGCACACACGCCATGAGAAGAAATTTAATGACTATTGTCTGTTGCTAAAAGAGAGGAAAGGTAAAAGGTAATGGAATAAATCTGTTCTCAAAATCTAAAAGTAATATTCTCAATGTGTTTGAATTCTCTTCTTTTCATTGACATTATTTGGCTTCCTTCTTTCATTGTTTGTTCATTATACAACTGTTTTACTTACCATTAAAATCCAACTGATATAGTTTGATATTAAAGATAAGAATTCCAGGAATTAGTTAAAAAGTTTATAATCTATTCAAATTAACAAGAAAAACATATGTTCCCATGCATGTAGAAACTCAGTGGAGATAAAACTACATTTGCAAATGAGGCAGAGCACCAATGAAGTGATTATGGTGTATGTGTTGTGGTCTAATATAGGAAGTACATTAGTTGTACGAGTGATTTTTAGCTATTGTATCTTTTGAAGTTTGCTTATTTGTATATTTGTTTGCATCTGGTTTTGCTTGGTTGGTCTATAGGTGGCTTGGTTGTATCTTCCCTCTTCCTTTTTATCAATTTATTGCTTGGCAATGTTAATTTGTAACTGCAATGCGCAAAAAAACTAGGACTAGCAAGATAGTGGATGATACAAGAAAGACATAATATCCTGCTTTAACTGGTGCACAAGTGTGTAATGACAATATTGGTATTGTGGTATTGTGGACAATTTTGGGTTTGTGGTATTGTGTTGATTGATGCTATTGGGGCTGGAGAATGTTAAAATCCCATGTCGGAAGCTTAACTAAACGAAATACGAAAGGAAATGAATGTTGGCAATGTTAATTAGTAGTGAGCCGCTAGACCGCCTCTAGAATGACGGCTGGCTAGCCCCACCAATTTTCTCTTTTGTGTTTCCATCTAATTTGGTGTATATCTTTGGCAGATGGATCCGGGAGATGCCGATTGCTAGCAGATGGAACAGTTACTTCTTGGGCTCTTCTAACTAACCGACGTTCAGTATCATGTAAGGAATTATAATGGTTTCGATTCTTCTGTACTTTTCCTTTTAAGTGTAGTGTTGTAGTACTAAGTTTTCTGGATGTCACATTGAGTCATGTGACCATCGTATTCTCTCTCACAGCTCACAACGACGAAATCGCGCAGGGCTTCTTTGATTTCTGTCAACTCCGACCTCGACCAGCATCGGGTAAGCTATGGACCACCCCCTCTCCATCTTCTTTTTCTTCTTCCACTTCTCCCTGTGCATTCCAATTTGACTGTCCGTGATCGAAAAGGTCAGTCCATCTAAATTCAGCAATTGACTATCAAACTCTGAATCTGATTTCATCTCCTTCTGCTGTTCTCCTCCATTCCCCTCTTCTCTCTCTTTCTTCTGTAAATTTAATCAAGTAATTCGATTATTCATTTTTTTGATAGAACATTTGCAGCTCCACGAAAGATTCGGTTTTTGCCCGATCATTGTCAAACACTGTAGCAACTGTAAGTTTGTCAAAATTTATAATCATGGTTATTGATTGCTGGAAATTTGATAGTAGTGGTCCAGATTTACTTGCTCATGATCTTTTTATTGCTTTACTGTGAAAAGATGGATAATTTACTGCAAAATATGCTTAATTTAATGGAGATTTGCTAGGTTTTTAATACAATTAGGTTAATTGGATAATGGATATTGGAGATTTTCTCTAAAGGATTATAATTTATATAGAATTTATAAGTTTTATCTCTTTCGGGTCTCTTTATGTTTCGAATTAGTTGGATTTAGCATTCTTCACAAGTTTTGATAATTGTTTAGTTTCTAAGTTTTGTTCCTTGCATGGTTGATCTTCTTTGATAATTGTTGAATCGCTTCTATATTTGCTTGGTACTTAGGATCTAAAGCATTTTGCCTTTTGAAAAGCAGCTGCAGGGAAAGTATGAGGTACCCTTTTCTCCTGTGTGTTTTTTTTATTTTTATTTTTATTTTTTATTTCTTATTTTTATGCAAGACATGAAATATTGTGGGAATCAAATGTATGATTGTCACCAAATATATTTATCTTTTGTGGAATATTATTGGTGATAATGGTAAGTCTATGCATAGGTAGTTATCCTTATTCTGTTCGAATTTCTCTCTAATTTTCTTTACTCTTCCTTATCTGCTATGTTGTATGTGAAAATCTGAAATATAGCATTTGCTAATCTGTGTTTTGGGTTGTGATTTCCATATTTTACTTCTAAGTTCTGAGTCATTTATCTGACCTGAAAAAAATATTCGGTCCTACTCCTAGGCTAACATTTATTGGTTTTATTTTTATTCCTTATAGAAATTCAAACATCATCCTGCAATCAAAACACCGCTGGAAGGTGGGACTGTTCCCTATAAGTATGCTGTCAGCACTGAATGAAATGTTTATTGAAGAGTTAAGATATGAGGCTTTAAGAACAGGGTTTCTCATAGCTCAAGTTCTCATTGTTGTCAATCATAGTGATTTCATGTAAGAAAGCACGCTACAAGCAGAAGTAGACAATCTGTTGCTTATTGAACTACCCTAGTTATCAGTTTTGACTCAAAAAAATATTTGATGATGACATGCTGAATTGAATATTGGCTAAAGTTATATTGAAATTTGCAGGCCGAAGCAGATATCGTTAAAAGAGCTCTAAGTCACCCACTGAAATTAATTGCCAAAAGTGATGTTGTAAATGGAAGCATTGTCAGTGAGAAGGCATTTTTTTCGTTTCACTTTATATACCATGCTCACTATCTGTTTAATATGTTTCATCGTATAAATTGAAGTCTCATAAATTGAAGTCTCATTTCTCAGGTGCTTTCAAGTGACAACCCCAACTATGGATGCATGTTGCCACTGGAAACTATGAAAATTTAATAGTTGCTGGGATCACTGATCCAACTAAAGTGGGTTTCTTTATCAAGTACTTCATGAATAGAATATTTCGGAGATCCAATCGCTGGGACAGATTGAAGAAGGTGAAGATCACAGGGGTGGGATACTGGGGAGGGTGGTAGGGTTATGGGGAGTGGGCTCTGGTTGGTTTCGATTTGACCGAGGCCATGGTTCGATGGAATCGAGGTGATGGGGACTATTCATGAGGTCACAGCCAGAAGATATAGGGCCTACGCGTGGGGTTTACGGGTTTCACGGGGAGGGTTACAGAGGGAGGGGGTGCACGCGTGAATTGCAGAGAGAGGGAGAGAGGGAGAAAGAGGGGGAGTAGGGTTGCTATATTGAAGTTCTCTATTTTATTTTTACTTGAATTTGATTTGATTTTATTTATTTTTTATTTTTTATTTTTTTGCGACAGGTTGAGAATGTGAAAGCTCTGCTGGAGGTAGAGGTGAGAATTTTAATTTAATTCATGGTATATTGTTGTTTTTTTTTTCTTTATTTTTGTGGGATTGTGCATTTTTTGGGGAAAACAATATTAAATTGAAGTAAAGTTTAGATATTTCTGTAATTGGGATTTAGAGTAAGAGATGAAGAACTGAATGTGATTGCAAAATTAAAAGTTTAGAACTTTTTTGGTTTGGAAGCTAATTTTAAATTCAGCTTGCTGATTAATTAATAGAGAAATGTATAACGAATGCATGATATGTTTTTCGATGCGTATGAGCAGACATGGGTACTGCTTCAGCGGCAGCAGCTGCTATATGATGGTAGATGAGGAATTCTGAGATGCCGAGTGCTCTTAGTGTCAGAGATGATGACTTGATAATGATCGTATCCAATTCCGCCTCAAGGTATACTTGATAATGTTGTCCTTTATGTGCAATTCA
>VIEB01000154.1:499971-541858 GCA_006547085.1 Malus baccata
CAAGATTATCTTCCTTTCTCCTAAATACTGAGTTTTATGAGATCACACCATCTTATGTTTATTGTATAATCTTATGCAGTCAGAAGAATTATCATCTTTTTCCTTTCAGATTTCAACATATTTGGAAATACTTCAAATTTTTTGTAGTGCGGTTTGTAGTTAACATGATTACGTAAGTTCTGTTTCTTTAGTAAATTTTTATGCAGGAAAGAAAGTCATTTCTCAGTTTGTAGTTAACATGATTACATAAGTTCTGCTTATCTTATCGACCTCATTCACTTATGTGTTCCTCTGTTCATTCATGATTGTGTTAAATTTATTCAGGTTAAATGTGTCTTATTCATGCAGTTACGCCGTGTATTTTCTAGTTGATACTATTAGTCAAGACTCAAAAGTTGGATCTTAATTCGTTGACTGGTATGCAATCTACGAATTTTTCTAGATGCTAGCAAATATATAGACCGAGAGAAAGCAAGTTGTTTACATACATACAAAATTATCTCAGTCGTCCGGATTAAGATGTTACTAGCAAATATATAGATCAAGAGAAAGCAAGTCAAATTACCTCAGTCGTCCTAATTAAGACGTTACTAGCAAATATATAGACCGAGAGAAAGCAAGTCAAAATTATCTCAGTCGTCCCGATTAAGACGTTACTAGCAAATATATAGACCAAGAGAAAGCAAGTCAAAATTACCTCAGTCGTCCTAATTAAGACGTTATTAGCAAAATATATAGACCAAGAGAAAGCAAGTCAAAATGTTATTAGCAAAATATATAGACCAAGAGAAAGTAAGTCAAAATTATCTCAGTCGTCCCGGTTAAGACGTTACTAGCAAATATATAGACCGAGAGAAAGCAAGTCAAAATTACCTCAGTCGTCCTAATTAAGACTTTACTAGCAAATATATAGACTGAGAGAAAGCAAGTTGTCTACATCCATAGAAAAGTATGTCAATCCCAATTAAGACGTTTCCATTGAATATATTAACGGAGAGAAATCGAGTTGTTCACCTACAAGCAAAAGTATCTCAGTCCCAATTAAGATGTTACTGGCAAATATATGGACTAAGAGAAAGCAAGTTTATATACATACATAAGTACTTTAGTCGTCCCAATTAAGACGTTAGAAGCAAATATCTTCCTAACGTTTTCATCTCATTTGGGATTTTACTTTTTAATGAATGTACAGTTTTCATCTCATTTGAGATTCTACTTTTTAAAAGGTGTCAATGAATATATCCATTCCTGTTAATAATGCTGCTCTAACAAGTTGTTCGTGATTTACAGTTTCAAGAATAATGCTCTAAATTGTGCTTCATGAACAACTTATACAGAGTTAGCAAATGCTAAGGTAATTGTTTCTATGTGAGTGAATCTAATTTATAAATTCATATTCACACTGGTTTGTAGCCTTGCTAATTGAATTTCTATCATAACTTTAACTGTTTTCACTTTTTTTTATTGGAGTAAACGCAACACCATATGATTTAAAATACAGCTTTTACTAGCTCAGTTCATGGGACAACATCTTCTGCTACCTCAACCAACAGTACATGACGAAAACTTTTCATGTTCCAATCGTAATCTTTTTTGTATGTAAACATCTTCCTAACGTTTGCAACGTAAATAATATTAATCTTCTATGTCACAATCTTCTATATCTTTGATACAATTTATCTTGCAATTTTTAATCCCGTAACAACGCGCGGACACTGTTTTCTAGTATATACTGGATGTCGACACATGTTATGGCAAACTCTACACTTATGATTGGTCCTATGCTTTATAAATCTATTCTTCACCAATTTTCGGTGAGCTTTTACTACGCAATTAAGCCCTAAACTCTCCCTTTTAAGAGAAACTGACTTAAGCATTGGAGCAGTGGCGGATCCAGGAAATAATATTAGGGGGTCAGTAAGAATAGCGCGCGCAACGCGCAAATTTTTTTATACCAGAAACAATATGCATATCGCCATTTCATCGAGTCTTGGAAGGCCTGAAGTCATTTGAAAATGCATACTACAGACATGTTAATGTATGCAAGGGGCAACACCCAAGGTATTATGGACATTCATCGGGTTTTGGTAGGCCTGAAGTCGTTTGGAGGGCAAGTATGAAACCAACTCTAATCTTCAAAAGGGCAACACTCAAGGTATCCATGGATATTCACCGAAGTTCGGAGGGTTAGTACCTAAGGTATTTATGGACGTTCATTGAAGTTCGGGGGGTCAGCTGACCCCCCTTGCCCCTTAATGGATCCGCCAGTGCATTGGAGATCCATTAGTCAAACCCCCTACTTCTTGAACGCGTGACTTTGATCTTTGATTAAATGTGTTAATTGTTTTATAAGTACAAATTTGTCAAAATTGAAGACGATGAATTTTTACTAACACGGTAAGTGTTAGAAGCTTGTCCTTCAATAGCTTAAACCCTAGCTAGAAAATGCACGTCGGTTTGCATTGGATCCTAGATTCCTAATGGATCAGGTCCAAGAGGACGACGAAGGAAATTGGAATTGGTAGTGACAAAATAATTGAGGTAAGCAAATAAGTATTTTCTGGAAAATAGGTAGAGCAAAATTTAGCCTCAATCGAAAGACTTGACGTGAAGAAATATTTTGCAAACGTGTTAGGTCATCCTCAAACAGACAATGACCGAAGCTCACCTAATTAGGCTAATTTCTTGCATGTCATTTTGAATCCTTAAATACGAATTGACCCTATATGGCTAGTGGCCAACTTCCGTATATTATTGTTGAATATATTCAAAAACCTCCCACTAAAAATGTTTTTCTAATTTGTAAATGGGAAACGAAATTGATAGGGAATAAAATTTGTTGAGAACACATACTCACATAGCAACAATGTATCACATCCACCATCAGATTAGATTCTTACTTAGCTGATAAGTTTGTGATGTGTTGTGATTAGTTAGTTTTATTATGCTGAGCTGGCACATATATTTGGGATAGGATATTTATGGATAAATACCTTGTGTATGGTTCTGTGAGATTAAATGAAATTACCACAGTTATAATTTTCTTTCTCTCTACAATTCTCTCCTTCTCTCTAAAAGCTTTCCTATCTGAATACTAAGTTTCAACTTGGTATCAGAGACCCAAATTGACAAGCAGTGCACACTGACAAATTCCTAACTGAACCAATTACAGGGAGATTATTCTTATGCACAACAGACTGTAAAACTCCCCTAGAACGGTGTCCAAGTCTTCGATGCCAAATGTGAATGTCAGCTTTAGCAATCATGAGGGCAGTGAGAGATATTGCAATGCCAGAAACTCCATTGGAGGCATTCCAGTTAAAAGGGTACAAGCCACCTTCACTGGGGCCCTTGAAAATCGTCTTCGCAGTTCTTAAGTCCTTGACATATAACCCAAAAGGATCAAATGTCAGGGAACACCAATTGTCATAGACAAACTTGTAAACAGATAACAGGTTATGTGAAGCCTGAGGAACTAAGAGAACATCATTCAATTTAAAAGAAGCATGCTTTGTGCGAATGATGGCAGAACTGGTATGAGAAATGCACAGACCTTTTCCATCTCCAACGAAGAGTTGATCACTTCCAAAATAAGGGGTGGCAGAGTTGAGTGTAGAGGGATCAGGGGTGACATGATGGGATGCACCACTGTCAGTGAGCCAATAGCTAGGAGGTGTAGAAGAAGTCATGGCAGACATTGCTGTAGGAGCTGGAGTGAAAGTGTTGGTTGTGGTGGATGCAAACTGAGATAGACGATTGCATGTGGGAGAAGTTGTATCTTGGTGTTCAGGATGAGAAGGTGAAGTAAGTGGTTGTTGTTCAGAATGTGGTACGGGTAAAGGAAGAGATAGAGATATAGGCAGATTGGAGAGCTATGAAGGACATGATTGGTGAGATGAAACCAGAGAAGGAAAATGCTTATAAGGGAATAAAGACTCATCAAACACAACATGTCTCGAGATGTAAAGTCTATTGATGATTGGATCCAAGCATCTATAGCCACTGTGATTCAAGCTATAACCCAGAAAAACACATTGTTTACTCTTTGAGGCTAATTTATCAGTGGAATAAGGCTGTAACTATGGATAGCACGCACATCCAAACGTCTTCAGTGTGTTATACTTTGGAGAAGCATGAAATGTGAGCTCCCAAGGACTGATCACAGAAGATTGAGAAGGTAACCGATTAATGAGATAAACAGCAGTTTGAAAAGCTTCAACCCAAAACTTTGCCGGTAAACCATTCTGAGATAATAGTGTTATGCCCATTTCCACAACGTGTCGATGTTGCATCTCCCACTCCCTTACCTTCCTCGGATTCATCTCCATCATTTTCATTCCATCCTCCAGCTCCTGTCAATCATCACCCTATGATTACACGAGCAAAAACAGGTATTCATAAACCCAAGGTGTTCACTGCTACTAAACACCAACTCCCATCTGCAGTAGATTCCCTTACCAAGTTACCCACTACTCCATCAACTTTTCTCTAAGCCTCTAAGCACTCTCACTGGATGGAAGCTATGCAATCTGAGTTTCAAGCATTGCAATCTACTGGCACTTGGGAATTGGTTCCTCACAATCCAACTTACAATCTTGTTGGCTGTAAATGGGTTTTCAAAGTTAAGCACAAACCTGATGGTACCATTGAACGGTACAAGGCAAGACTCGTTGCCAAAGGTTTTCACCAACATGAAGGTTTGGACTTTTCAGAAACCTTTAGTCCAGTTGCAAAGCCTACTACCATCAGGATCTTACTCTCCATTGCCATTAACTATGATTGGTTTATACACCAACTGGATGTAAGTAATGCCTTCATTCATGGTCATTTAAAGGAAGATGTATATATGATTCAGCCCCCTGATTTTGTAGACCCTTCCAAACCTCATCATGTCTGCAAGCTTCGGAAATCCCTTTATGGTCTTAAACAAGCTCCTTGAGCTTGGTATGAGGCTTTCTACACCGCTATTCTTTCTCTGGGATTCAGTGTTTCATACTCTGATACAAGTCTTTTCATCAAACGGGATACTTCCATTACTTTTATATTAGTCTATGTTGATGATATAATCATCACTGGAAGTTCAACTATTGAGTGTCAATCTATTATCTCCAAACTGCAAGCGTTGTTCCCTGTTAAGGATCTGGGCAACATTCATTATTTTTTAGGCATTGAAGTTAAACGATCAGCAAAGGGCTTGCTTATGCATCAGTCTAAGTATGCATTAGATTTGCTTAGAAAGACAGATATGCTTGGTGCTAAACCTTGTGCAACACCTGTGTCTACTTCCAAACTGGATCACTCTGGCACACTTTTATCTGATCCCACTTATTACAGGTCTACAGTTGGTGCTTTACAATATCTCACTTGGACCAGGCCTGATTTAGCCTTTGCTATCAATCAAGTTTGCCAATATATGCATTCTTCACGAACCATTCATCTTCAAGCAGTCAAGCGCATCCTGCGATATCTCAAAGGCACGGTTGATTCAGGGCTTTGGCTCACTAAAGGTCCTCAATGTCTCACTGTTTGGTCTGATGCAGATTGGGCGGGTTGCCCTGTGGATAGAAGATCACCAATGGCTATTGCGTGTTCTTAGGTCCTAATCTCATTTCTTGGAGTGCTAAGAAACAAGCCACGGTTGCTAGATCATCAACCGAGGCTGAGTATAGGTATCTTGCCCACACTGCGGTTGAGATAACCTGGGTGTGCAAGATTCTGCAAGATATATCCTTCCCTTTGCTCCAGACACCGATCATTTACTGTGACAACAAAAGTGCCATTGCTCTTGCTTTCAATCCTGTTTTCCATGCTCGAACCAAGCATGTGGAAATAGACTATCATTACATTCGCGAGAAAGTTTTACTTGGTCATATTGGTGTCCAACATGTTCCTTCACTTTTTCAACTTGCGGATATTTTCACCAAATCTTTGGCTGCTGATCGGTTTGCTGTTCTTACTTCCAAGCTCTCAGTTCGGTCACCTTCCTTCAGCTTGAGGGGGTGTGTTGAGAACACATACTCACATAGCAACAATGTATCACATCCACCATCAGATTAGATTCTTACTTAGCTGATAAGTTTGTGATGTGTTATGATTAGTTAGTGTTATTATGCTGAGCTGGTACATATATTTGGGATAGGATATTTATGTATAAATACCTTGTGTATGGTTTTGTGAGATTAAATGAAATTACCACAGTTATAATTTTCTTTCTCTCTCTACAATTCTCTCCTTCTCTCTAAAAGCTTTCCTCTCTGAATTCTAAGTTTCAACAAAATTGACAAGGAATGAATTTAAACTTGGGAACTTTAATGAAAAGCACCTGGTACTGTTCACTTTAATGAAAAACCACATTTTTACACTAAAAAGTCAATCATAGTACTATTCACTTTACCCTTTATTTTGTCGTTATCGTTAAAACTCAAAGTTTTCAAGTCATTTTCATTAGTTTTCCTTTTAAGCTTTCGTGATGATGAGAAATGAAAAGGCTTTATGAAGAATTTGGTTATCATGTTTACTTTTTGTTTTGAAAAAAGTAACTACACGATGGCAAAGCTATGAAAGTCCATCCTTTTAAAAGTCGAAAAACTCATAGAGGCATTTCAGTCTCTCTGACTATCATCTTGTGTTGTTCTAAAACATGTTCAATTATGTAAATGCCTTTGCAGTTTGGCCAATTTTATTGAAATTTCAAACAATATTTTTGTCAAGGTGTGCACATCGAAAACACATGGCCACAAATTCCACCAATTATTGGGTGGATTAGAAGGACCAAATTAGAAACGAGGATATTCGATATAAAATAGGAGTGGCAGTAATTAAAGATAAGATGAGAGAAAATCGGTTAAAATGAATGGACATGTGAGCCAAAGTCCTACAAATGCTATTGTTAGAAAAAGACGGAGGGTCAGGGTAAAAAAGGTAAAGGAAAACCTCATAATACTTGGAAAGAGACTTTTAGAACATACATGGAGTACCCGGAAATGACGGTAGACTTGACAAAAATCAAAGCACAATAGCGTTTCGGGAGACATACAACCGATCCCGCTTAGTGGAACAAAGTTTTGTTGCTGTTGTATTTGGTGGAATGGAAGGAATTATTGAGTTTTTGCAACTATATGAGATATTTTTAATTGTGACGGGAACACAAGTGGTACATCACGTGTTTTAATAGAAGTTGTGGAAAATTTTATTTTTTAAGTTATTAACTTTTTAGTACACATATCCCACTATTTGTATAGTGACACGTGGTGTACCATTTCATGTACTGGTCACATTGAAAAATCTCTCGCAACTATATATGAACCAGTAGTTGTGGCGTTACATATTTCAATGCTGGGCCTTGGACATTAAGTTTTGCCATTAATATCCCAACGCCATTGCCAACTATATATGGGTATAAAATATCGATAATATCGGAAATATCGGTAGTCCAAAAACACGGAAATTTTGATGGAAATATTGGGATATTATCGATATCGATAAAAATTGAATAAAAACCAGGGAAATTGTAAGAAAAACTTGGAAATTTTTATTGAAACTTTGCAAGATGTTTATTTAGTCAATTATCTATTAGTTTATCACAAAAAATTGGAAGGAAATGCATTGCATGATAGATATAACTGATTTAAGTTGATTATATAACGAGCTGGCAAATATTGTGAATGTATAAAATATGTAGTAATTAATGAAAGAAGTTTAAACACACCATAATCATTTATATATAATGAATTAGTACAATATTTTACACTTTATACATTGCATGGTAAGATACATGAGTGACTTAGCAAGGTCTAAAATATCGATAATATCAGAAATATCGGTAGTCCAAAAAAATATTGGTAGTCCAAAAACACGGAAATTTCGATGGAAATATCGGGATATTATGGATATTTTAGACCAACTACCACACTTCGCTACAGTAGTATACTTTTCCAACGAATGAGATAGGCCTTGGGCATTAAAAGCGATAGTATTTTTTGTCGGTACTTATTTTTACTTTTTGCATATCTTTATTAATTTTTTATAATTGATTTTTTTATAATTTATTTGATTTGACTGCTTAAAATTAAGAAGGATTTGTAAAAAGCAAAAATAGGTGTGAAGAAATCTTGTTAACGATGAAGTGAGAAGATGAGATAGGATTCGATGGTCACCAGTACTGAATCCCGGCAAAAATCCTTGGAAGACCAATATCTCTCGCGTGTAGACGTTGTCTCACGCGAAGCAAGTATGAAAAACAAGACGTTGCCACACGTTTTGGGATGCACGATTTTATATCAACTTAATGGACGTGGATGACTTTTTCTTTTGTTGAACGGTGGTTGACTTGGGTTTAGATATTTCAATATGTATCAGTACCCACCACAGAAGTTGCCAATGATCTCGACCGTATTCATATATGTATCTTTTGTGAAACTTCAATCTTAGCCGTCAACGTCCTTCACTTGTATTCTCTGTCATTTTATTTTGTGGACATAATATTTTATAATAAGGAAAATTAATGGAAAATGGTTTGAAAACTTTGAGTTTTAACGATAAGGACAAAATAAAGGGTAAAATGAATAGTACCATGTTTAACTTTTTAGTGTAAAAATGTGATTTTTTGTTAAATGAACAGTACCGTGGACTTTTCGTTAAAACTTTCTTTATAATATTGATATAGAAATTATATAAAGAAGATGAAGTGTCCGAGAGTATGAAAAATTATATTTTGAAAGATTCTCTTTGATTTTCTCTTTTTTTTTTCTTTCAAAAAAGGCAGCTCTGCATGCTTTTCCACCGTCTAATTACGTGTCGGTAAGGTTACAGGACCATTTTTGTCTCCCTGGGGCCTCGCCTGAAGGTGCTTTTCTTTCAGAGAACACTTTAAAGAGTCTTTCACTTGGAGTAGATGATTACACATATCATTTTTAAACAAAACACAACCACTGCCATTTTTTTCAGTCGTGATCTGAACCATTGCAGTGCCATAACGATGGGTACCGCCATGGCAGCCCATCTCATGGAGCCTCCTCTTCATCCTCCTTCCAGTCAAAATTTCAGTTTTTAATAACATGATTTGTTTATTTATTATATGACTATTAGATTATTAAATTTGGCTGAATTTTAGTATAATTAATTTTTAAAGAGTGACTTTGAAAGTAAAAGATTCAAATTATGTATACCAGATGAAAATAAATAAATAAAATAGAGCGATATTATTTTAATGAGAATATTACTATCATTACAGTTAATGGAAGAGGAAATAAAATGAGCTAGTGTCATCTACATCCCCAAGTGAATAAGAACATTCAACAACGGCAAGTTGCTGATGAGGAAAGCGTATGCAGAGACTTGGTCCAAATGTAAAGTTGGGCGTGAGAATGTGAGGACAAAAAGAGACTAAATTGTGTAAGGGCTTATAAGTGGTTGGACTACTTCTCATATTACTAATTGATTTTACAAAAATATTACTCTTACCATATATTTGTACTATTATTTATATCATATCTCTAATAGAGATAAGATTCACATGCGTTGGTGGACACTACTGTTATTAGAGAGATAATATAAATAATGATATAAATAGGTAATAAGTATAACATTACTCTTGATTTTATGGTAGAATCTCAACTTTCTAAATTGGGGAAAATGTATGATATAAGTCACATCTTTTGTAGCTGCCTTTCCTTTAAGGAAAATACTTGGGTACTCAACGGGAGTACTAAATTTACTCACCTCTAATGTGCCCCAATAATATTACAACATGTGTATTTCAAAACTTTATCCCAATATTTGTATCTTACTAAGCAAACACTCAATTATCATTTTAAACTCATAACCAAACACCTTTCTGTAATACTCATGTTGAGTTGTCAATTATTATGAATCGAATTACTTGAAAGACAAATAACTTGATCCTCAAGATATTTGGCTTTTAATGTGATTCAATATTGGTTGGCAAGAATCATGGAACCAAGATATATTTAGTTGACTAATTGAAACCCTAATTAAGTAAGACATATTGTACATGCCTTGGTGGGACAACATTAAGAATAAATGGTGATTTGGTGTATTCCTCTAATTACTATAATAGGCGGAATTAGGGGAACCCTAATCACTATATTAAGGGTGTCCCTGCTTTCACAAAACACTCGTTCCATTCCGAGCAAACCCTATTATTGCTGGAACACTTCCGCTTGTTGAAAGTAGAAGACTCCTTTGTCATCCGCAAGAGCCATGTCTTCCGTATTCCAAAGATAAGTAAATTGTAATTGATTTATTGTAATTGGTTTATCAAATCTGTAATCCTAATCTCTTGTTGTTGTTCTTATGATTTCAGAAATATCTTACATGTGGTATCAGAGCCACACAACAAGCTTAGGGTTCAGATTAAAGGTAATTGTTTGATTACATAATATTATTTTGGTTGGCTGATTTCTATCATTCTATCCTATGAAATCAGTTAACATGCTTCCGCAATTCTGAATTCTGTATCAATTAAATTTTCATAAGTTTATTATGTTTATATTTTACGGAAAAATAAAAGTACATATTTATATACATAATCAAAGTCACAATTGTTCTAGTACTTCACTGTTAAAAGAAAACTTCTTTTCGAATTGCAATATGACATGGTTCCTTTCGAATTGCATGAAATTTTGTAAACTAAGTGCAGGTTTTGATGGCGGTTGACCAAACCTAATGTTGGATGATATTTGGATTTATTATATAATCCTCTTATTATCGATTTAGTTGCGATAATTCTATTTCATTGTTATTTATAAAAATAAAATAAAAAAGAAGTGAGATAGGGCGTTGAAACAGTAGGGGTTCTTCTCTCTTGCATGTGAACTCTTTAGCTCTCTTGCAAAACTCCTCAATAGCGGCTTTTTGGATCCATTCGGCATTATCCGGTAAGAATTCTCTCCGGAAGTGTATGAAATCGCGCAATTTAATCTACCTAATTTGGTTGAGTTAAAATTAAGCTTTTGGTTCCAACTAAATTGAGAATTAGATAAAGATGATGTTGGTTCTGGGCAATCAACCTTTATTTTCTTATTTATTTCTCCATCTCAAAATTGATTGAGTTGAGAATTTATGCTTCCGCTTAGTCTTATTCTTAATATGAGTAATCCTAATGATATTCTATTGAAGGGAAGAATTGCATTAGACATGTTGCAATTTAAAAATTATGTTAGCAATCTCCTAATCAAATTAATTTGATGTTGACTAATTTATTTTGGTGTTGTTTGTAGATTTACTTATGGAATTGATTTTAAAATTAATTGGTAATTATCATCTAAATTGGAGGAGATTCTAAATTTAAAATATATTCCACGAATAATTGTTTTATTGTGAGATTAAAAGTATTTTCATAATTATTGATATTGGCCATATAAAGAGAAATTATTTTAATACGTTTTCTTAAAAGGCGAATTAGTAGTCTCCTTGAATTTTGGGTTGTGAATCACAATACAACTGTTATGGGAATTTAAGTTAGATTGAAATTGCAATTAAATTACCCGTTTTGTATTTGATTTGAATTAACTCATTTCATTTACTAATAAAATCTCTTATAAAGAATCTTTTAGAATTAAGAAGGAGTTACGTATTTTGGATATGTATCATGCACTCACAAAGCTTGTGATTTCTTTTGGATTTTATGACTGATGGTTGAGATCGATTAATAATGTTGAGATATTGTTCCTTATATAAGCCTAATTTTGATACATATGGAGTGGTTTATTTTGTCCAAACCAACAATTTTGTGACTCAACAAATTTGTTTGAGAAATTTTAATGTTTTGGGCATTTTAAAGGTTATTTATCTAATGAAATGAACCTTTAATTTACTTAAGAAATTTGAGTGTTTTGAGCATGTTAAAGATTGTAAATTGGTTTTATTTAAATTATGAATAAATCTGAAATTTTGGTAGAGTTTGGGAAATATTGATGGAGTATTACATACCTTGCAACATGTCTTATTTGATTACGATTTTGATAGATTTTCCTAAATTCAAACTTTGTGAAAATTTGCCATGTTATATTATATAATGGATTGTATATATAGAAAAAATTTCATCCTTTTTGTACAAGAAATGAATTTATGGTAATTTTTTTTTTTTTAAGTGTGATACTATGTTGCTGGAATTTTGCAGCATAATCTGTTTGTGATATTATTTTGATATACCTACACTACAAGAAATGAATTTATGGTAATTTTTTTTTTTTTAAGTGTGATACTATGTTGCTGGAATTTTGCAGCATAATCTGTTTGTGATATTATTTTGATATACCTACACAACTCCTAAATTTATGAAATTTAAGTATGATATACATTGATATGTTTTTTTTTAAATCTGGAAATTTGCACGACAAGTGGCTGCAAAATGAATTATTGTTGAATTTTGTTTTAGTCTCGGGTATGTAGTGCGGAATTTCTACAGTTTCTGCAGTACTGTCCATTTCGATTTTATTTTAGCCCACTTTTAAGATTGAAAAAAAAAATTATGAAACTTTGGTTGACAGTAAATTTATATGTCTACTTAATTTCTGGAAATTTTCATACACATTGGAGAAAAATTGAATTTTTGGTGAATTATTTAGTCTCCGGCATGTACTGCAGAATTTTTGCCATTTCTGCAGGACATCCCATTTTGTATTTTCTTTTAGTAGACTTGTAAAGTCTCAAAAATTATGAAATTTTGGGAATTAACAGATTTGTATGTTTACTTATTGTCTGAAAACTTTCATGCATATTGGATGAACAATGAATATTTGGTGAATTTGTAATCTCAAGTCTGTACTGAACATTTTCTGCAGTTTCTGCAGCACCTCTCTTTTCAAATTCATTTTTTGCTCGCTTATAAAAATAAAAAAAATAAATCATGAAATTTTTCGAAACAGTAGTCATATATGTCTAGTTCATACCTAAAAAGTTTCATGACAATCTAAAGAGAATTGAGTTTTTAGTGAATTTGCAAACTAAAGTGGTATTGCTGAATTTTTGGTACTTCAAAAACTAGTTATGTTATGCAATATTGTTTTCACTAATTTGTGCATATCCAATAGTACCAATTTTTTGACATGTTTATTTGCTCTAATATGTCCTGGTTTTCATTGCAAATTCTCAATTCTAATTTATTAGTGAACACTGATTAAATTTTGGTTGAAAAGTGTATTGGTTTATTTCGCTCAAACCAATGTTTTGTTTGGTCATCAATTTTGATTATGATGATCATTGTCTTTTGAGACAAAAATTGGAAAGTGGCATCAGTTTACTAATTGATCATTTTGGTCCCTATCGATATTTTGGTCCCTATCGAATAACTGAATAACCATGTTTCCTCTTTCGTGAACTCTATTGTTCAATGTCAATAACGACATACTTTTGTGTCTGATTTAATCTTTTGAGAATCATTGAATATCCAACAAAACGGTTATTTAATACTGTTCTAAATGATTATTTTGAAAAATCAGAATTCTAATTTATATGGTGAATACTTTTATCCCAAAGGGAATTTTAGGAAATCATTTACCAACTATAAATTACTATTATAGCAACATAAAATACTTCTAACATATTTTCATCTGGCCAAAGCTGTTGAAGGTATATGTATTTTGTGTATTTTATGTTTTGGCTAGCTATGCAGGTATTTTCTTTGCATGATTAGTTTCTGCCCAAAGGTGTAACAATCATGCAATTTACAGTTGGTTCAATCCTCCACAGTTCCTTATATAAGCCTAATTTTGATACATATAGATTGGTTTATTATGTCCAAACCAACTATTTTGTTACTCCACAAATTTATTTAAGAAATTTTTGTGTTTTGAGCATATTAAAGATTGTAAATTGGGTTTATTTAAATTATGATTAAATCTGAAATTTTGGTAGAGCTTGGGAAATAATGATGCAATTTTGCATACCTTACAACGTGTCCTATTTGATTACCATTTTGATAGATTTTCTAGCTCTAAACTTTGTAAAAATTTGTCATCTTATATTATATATTGGATTGTGTACACTATCTTTATTGATTCAACTAGCCTACATTTTGTTATATGAAAACCACTTTCTCTAGTGTTTAACCTTGCATTTTGAGGAGTGTTTGCCCAAGTGGGAGAAATAATATATTATGGGCTTCACACTCATCGATTTCTGCATCCGAAGATAAGATGTAAATCATGATATTTGTTTATATTTTATTTGTTAAATGTAACTAACCTTGCAGGAAATTTTACTTTGAATCACTATCGTTATTTATCAATATTGAACTGATAAATACAATACGACCAGATTCATATTCATGAAGGATTAATGGGTACATTCTGCTCAAAAGTGTTTTACTTATTAATTCTTGTTTGTTGTTCAAGAAATTGAACTTGTGATTTATATGTTATTGATGAATAATTAATCTGCTCAAAAGTGTTTTCTTATTCAGTACAACTATAAATCAATGTATAGTGAAACATGAAATTGACAAGATTGCATATACTTCATCTGCTCAAAAGTGTTGAAGCTATATACGTTTGCCCTTGTATTTTATGTTTTAGCTATGCAAACCTAATATAATTAGTTTCTGTCCAAAGATGATTCTGAAATTATATGCTTTTGATGCAATAAGAAAACATTCAGTTAAAGTTTTCTATTTCTGTCAATTGTTAGATGAACAAAACTGACCAAATAGTTTTGTATAGTTTTTCAGTCACAAGAATCACTTCCCTACAGATATCTATAATAAAGATGTTGAGCTCACAAATTTTATGTTTTATGTTCCCTGACTAATGTTTTACTAGTGGTAGTATTTGAAAGGTATCTATTTCATTTTATAGGCATTTATAAAGCTTTTTTTTTACTCTCTTAATCAATGGGAGTAATAATTTGTTTATCTAATCAGTGGGAGTAGGAGATTACCTTTTGTGTTAAAAATTTGAAGTGTTAGTACCTGATACTTTAAGAGTAAATTCTGTTTAAATTTTGTTCATAAATTTTAATGAGAAATCCTAATCTCGTTATTATATCAGATTGTTTAAATTGACAGAAATTAATGCAAAGAACTCAATCTAGAGTTCATTTTGTTTAGTGAAATTGATATTTGGTTCATCAGTTTCAAACACCATGGCATAGTCTGCAGCTGTATGCTTTGATTGAATGTGCATGTGATTATAGAGCACAAATGCAGAAAGATATGCATTTGGATTTCTATAGTTCTACATTCAGTTTAAGTAATAGTTGTCTTTTGAGGGATAACTGTTGTATCTTTGGTTCAGTGATCACTGTGATTCTTGTTGCAATCAAACGGTTGGTATTGACACTCAAAGTGGGAGAATGTAAGCCTCATGTTGAGTTGTCAATTATTATGAATCGAATTACTTGAAAGACAAATAACTTGATCCTCAAGATATTTGGTTTTTAATGTGATTCAATATTGGTTGGCAAGAATCATGGAACCAAGATATATTTAGTTGACTAATTGAAACCCTAATTAAGTAAGACATATTGTACATGCCTTGGTGGGACAACATTAAGAATAAATGGTGATTTGGTGTATTCCTCTAATTACTATAATAGGTGGAATTAGGGGAACCCTAATCACTATATTAAGGGTGTCCCTGCTTTCACAAAACACTCGTTCGATTCCGAGCAAACCCTATTATTGCTGGAACACTTCCGCTTGTTGAAAGTAGAAGACTCCTTTGTCATCCGCAAGAGTCATGTCTTCCGTATTCCAAAGATAAGTAAATTGTAATTGGTTTATCAAATCTGTAATCCTAATCTCTTGTTGTTGTTCTTATGATTTCAGAAATATCTTACACTTTCATCTTCTTTCTCATTTTGTTAGATGCCATGGCTGACCTGCCATAGCTAATCCATATCCATGGACCCCAGCCATCCCATATCTTCCTTCCACCAGATCCCCCACACCCCCGCATCAGAGGATTTGCTCTCTCATTCGTTCTTTCTCTTCGAATCAACATCAAAAGGAAGTGGCCGGATGCAATCGACGCCGATGATGCCATGGTTTCCGGTGAAGGGCAGAGAAGTGGTTCTGGGTACGTCTTTTTGGTAAATTACAGTATACAATTCAACTAATATGATCAAAGTCTTGGCCAACTCCAGGTGGGAAATTAAAAAAAGTGGCCGCCATTTGATCTTGCAACTTGTACAAAATATATTATAGGATAAATTACGTAAAATTATTTTAACTATCGGTCAAACAATAATTTCATATCTTATATTTTAAATATTGCAATATTATACTTTAACATATGAATTCATTGTAATGTCAAACTTATGTTAAATTTTCTGTCAATTTAACGGTTGAATGACGTGGTAGGAGTGAGACCCACTCATTTGCCATCTTGAAGAAAAAATTAATTAATTACTAATTCTTATTTCACAGTTAAACTTAATTAAAAAAAAAAAAAAACTCTCTTCATTTCCCCAGAAATCGTCTCCTCCCCCCTACTCCCTCCTCCATCCCCCTTCTTCCTCATTCGTCCCCTTCACTCCCCCATCCGTCCCCCTTCTTCCTCGTCCTCCTTCGTCCCCCTTCTTCCTCGTCCATCCGCCGCCTTCGAGTCCACCGATTCGGCCCAGCGAGTTCGTCATATCAGATCGGCACATATTCAATCTGTTCGACGGGAAAGATCCGGTGTTTTGACTCCCTCCCTGGTTCTTGTGGAGGTTGCAACGAAATGATCTGGCTACGACGTCGGCGAGCACATACATGTCTTCTTCGGCATCAAAATCGGTCCGGGTTCTTTGAAACGGCAGTGGATCGATTCGAATGATGGTTGGGAGAAATCGAATGGTGGTTGATGGAGAACCGAACGGACGGAGACGGAAATGAGAAGGTGTAGAGGTTGACGCCCATCGGGGAAGCGAATCTGTGGCAGTGGTGGTAACCCAGAAAATGGGAAAAAAAAAAAAGGGGAAAGAAAAAGAAAATAATTGGACTGTAATGAACTTCCATTCTTCAATTAATATTATGGACGATTTCGAAAATCCGGAGTTCTGGGCGAATTTTCAAATGGCCACTTCTTGAATTTTTTGAAATTTTAATTTCTCTAAGTCTTACCTAGTCCACAAGGCTCTCGCTTTAAGTAGGGTCTGGAAGAGGTGAATGTCGGCTAGCCTTACTCCCATTTATGGAGAGGCTGCTCCCAAGTCTCGAACCTGAGACTTACCGCTCATGGACGAATGCACTTGCCATCGCGACCTCTTGAAATTATAATTTCTCTAATTAAAAAAAAAATTCTCTAATTTCTTGAATTTTCTGGGTTTGTATTTGTGTTTTTCGTTTTGGGTTTTGTTTTTGTGGGGTTCTTCGGTTTGGCTTTCTGGAACTCTCCCTTTGCAATTTTGTTTGGTGGTTTTTCTTAGAAAAATGGTGAAGAGCAAGAAATTGAAGAAATGGAAGCGGGGCGAAAGCCCCAGTCGGTGATGGGATTTGAAGAGAGGGAAAATGAAAAGGGGATGGTTTCTAATGCTCAGTTTTGCGAAATCTTAGTGAACTTATGATGAAGAAATCAAATTAGTTTTATGTAAAGACTGTTGGAGCAAGATGATTTGGGTCTGGTTTTGGTTTGCCATCAAAACCCACTTATTTGGGGTCTGGTTTTGGTTTGCCATCGAAACCCACCTGCGTTTTGCGATCGGCGGTGTATCATTTGTTCCCGGAGGAGGACGAAAATGTTTAAGGAGGACGAGGAAGAAGGGGAGCGGAGGAAGGAGTGATGGGAGGAGGATTCTCTGTAGCTTCCATGACCTCCTATTTGAACGGTCACGATTAAGCCACATCAACATCTTTTATTTATTTTTTTATAGAAATAATAAAATAAAAAGTAATGTGTGAGAGTAAGACGTGGAAAGGGATGAGAATAAGAGGGAGAGACTCCGATTTCCAGGGAACAAGAAAGTTTTTTTAATTTATTTTTTTAAGTTAATTTTAATTGTCAAATAAAAAATTAATAATTAATTAATTTTTTATTCAAGTTGGCAAAAAAGTGGGTCTTGTTTCTGTCATGTCATCATTTAATAGTCAGATTGACAGAAAATTTACCAGAGATCTATAAGTTGAGCTATGACATTGTAATATTTAAAACATGAGGTATGAGATTATTTAACAGTCAGATTGACAGAAAATTTAACGGTGCTCTTCAATTTGTAATTTACCCAATATTATACATGTATACGTTGTCAATATATGACTAAAATCTAATGGTCTACTTCTTCTTACATGCAATGCATGATTCAGCCAATCGGAATATAAGTGTTGGTCGTTTAAGTTCACGCCTTCGAGGAGAGCAAGTTCTGCACATGTACAATATGAAGATGAAGTTGATGATGAGGATACTATTACTCTGCTTCCTCAGCTGCTTCTGGTTTCAGCTGTCCTTTGCTCAAAATGCTACCACTGATCCATCTGAAGGTTCTCTCTCTCCCTACACACACACACACACACTTTGCCATATTTAAGTGTTTTTGACTAGGAACTGGGCTTCTTCCTCAACAAAATGATATTTAAGTGTTTTTCGACTACATGAAATGAAGTTTTGAGGAACTTATTTGTAAAGCCTTTTTTTCTTCCCATATACAAAACATCCAAATTAAGGGTAATTTTCCTTTGTAATAATCAATTTGATCTCTCATTTGATTCGAGATAGTCTGGTAAGTGGTAACACAAGTCAAATTATGGTGATATAATCTAATACACACAAGGACTGAATTAACTGAGAGTGCAGTGAGGGCGTTGAACTCAATATTTGAACAATGGGACACACAAGCAGATCTGGGGCAGTGGAATATCAATGGAGAACCCTGCAGTGGATCTGCCATCAACGGCATCGAATTGGAGTTCTCCGATATCAACCCAGCCATCGAATGCGACTGTACTTACGACAACAATGCTACATGCCACATCACCAAACTGTATGTTAAACTACTTTCTCTTTATGAACAAGATTTCCATGACAATGCTGATTTTTCACTTGCTACCTATATATATTAATTAACGTCATAATTTGACTGTGTCGCTCCATTTTATGTAGTTCTAAATGTTCAATCTTTTTGCTTTCCAGGAGTGTGTATGCTCTTAACAAACGAGGGGTGTTTCCAGACGAATTTGTGGCTCTGAGATATCTCACATTTTTGTATGAATTTTTTCCAACTCCCTTCTCTATTTTTGGTTCATCAAAATCATATATTGGATATTAAAAATTGTAGAATTATCAGAGAGACGGGCCAAAAACTCACTTCCAACAACACCGATACTGTCCCCAACTTGGTAATTACCACCTGCACAATCCGTCAGGTGTGAGGTTTATCTCAAAAGGCCTCGACATTAGTTTGAGTGGGATTTGGATATTTAAACTCTTCTTTCTTTATTTCTCTAGCCGATGTGGGATTTCAACAAAAATATGGTGATGTTGTAAGATTAAGAGTTAACGATTACACTTCCTTTCAATTTTTGTAGGAGGATCAATCGGAATTATTTCACCGGTCCCCTACCGGCATTCATTGGCAAGATGTCTGCATTGACTCACTTGTAAGTAGTGAGAGAACATTTCTTTTAGTACTCATACTTCTGATGAGACCCGTAGCAATTTGTATACTTCATTTTGAATATCATAATCTACAGTTATGTTCTTTACACCTTTTCGCTACTATTTATGCCGTAATCTACAAAAAATCATTATGCTTTTATTGAACAATGCAGAACTAGTTTCCTGTTATGTAATGTAATTAAGTTTAATGGTGTTTATCTTTCACTAACTGATATCTCCATTCAGGTAAATTCGCCTCAATTCATTCTCTGGGCCCATCCCCAAGGAGCTTGGAAACCTTAAGGAGCTAACTGTGCTGTAAGCCATGAAAAATTAGAGAGCGTACAATAAAATTTTGTGTCGTAAACATTAGATACAGAACTTGTTGTTATAAGCTAAAAATCTGGTTATGAATGAACAATCGAAGAACAGAAAATGAGAAGGATAACAATGGAAGAATTTCTGAAGGTTTCTCTCTCTGCAAATTTCTAGCAGAGCATATTCTCTTCATCTCTCTACAATTCACACACACTCTGTGCTTTACATAACGTTAGAATCCAAGGAGGATTCTCTCTCTTCACAAAACAATCTCAGCCTTACATCTAGCTAGTTGCTAGGATTATTACACCTGGCATTATTTGCCTTACTACATTAGAGCTGCACACTTAGTATTTTAAACTCAAGTGAATACACAAATTTGATACACAACTTATTTCCTAATCAGCTATAGACTTACAATTCAACAGAACCTTCTATCACTCTTCAATAATTGCTTTCAAGCAAGTGTTTGCCCGTTCAACATGACTTGCAGGAGCATCGGATCAAATAATTTCTCCGGAACACTCCCTCCAAAACTTGGTAATTTAGTCAAGCTCAAGGCACTAAGTGCTTCGTTAAATCATCAAATTTGAATTACATGTTAATTCCTTACGGATGAGCAAAAATTGCACTTTATCGTATGAAATGGGTATTAATCTCAGTTGCCTTATGATTTTCACAGTTACATGGAAAGCTGTGGACTCGGTGGTGAAATACCTTCAACATTTGCCAAGCTCACCAACATGCAAACCCTGTAAGAACGGCTCTTAAATCGTATTTTAGATTTGTTCGTTTATCCAGTACTTTGAGATTGCTTTTCTTAGATGAGCTTACTATAATTCAACTTTTTGAAATTTAGCTGGGCATCGGACAATCCTTTCTCAGGAAAGATACCTGATTTCATAGGGAATTGGACACAACTCGCTGATTTGTAAGTAGAGAAACCTTTGATCTTTTGCAGTTTATGAAAGCAGACCTGAGATGGATAATTTGTTCACAAGCTTCTTATATGTTTCTGTAGGCGATTTGAAGGGAACTCTTTCGAAGGCCCAATACCAACCAGCTTTTCTCAACTGACCTCATTGAACACTCTGTAAGTACAAATGTTTCATAAATTGTTATTCTCTCTCCCTTTCTCCGAAGACGGGATTTCAGTTTATTTTGCATATAATGATGTAGGCAAATCAGTGATATACAAAATGGGAGCTCCACTCTTGATTTCTTAAAAAATCTGCACGGCTTGACAGATTTGTAAGTGAAGATTCTCATCGATCCAGATACTTTCATCTAACTTCTTTTTCCTTTTGAAATTTGATATCTTACTCCATCTTCTTTTTCAAATTTTATGTTTTTGGAATACAGAAAACTACGAAACGCATTAATCACTGGTACCATCCCATCTGATATTGGAGAATATCAAAGTCTACGGACACTGTACGTACCAGCAAATATAAGCTTGAGTCCCAACGAGACCAATTAGTTTTCTTTCATTCTGATTGCTCCTCTCAACTTATCGTTGGTGTTGTAGGGATCTGAGTTTCAACAATTTGACAGGCCAACTCCCAAGTTCTTTGTTCACCATGAGTTATCTTACATCCTTGTAATCCCCGTCCTTATTATTATCTTTTTCTTGCCATATCATACATAAGTTATCAAATCTTTAACATTCCCTACTTTGATTGAAGATCCGGACTAATCCTTCTAGATTTTGTGCACTTGCTCATCTTTTTCTTTTCTGGGTGCCTTCTGTTAAAGAAAAAAGAATTCCACTAGCTGTACAGCCTGGACAAAAGGAATGTTGCACATGGATACAACATTCCTTGACAGCTAGACTACCACATGGTTTCTGCACCTGTGTTCTGGTTGCTGCATCGTGGGCAGCAAGGACACCACTTGTATTGCATTTGTTTATTGCATGCATGTATGTAACAGTGTATATAAACTCTGTTGTCCATTGCAGCAAGTAGTAGATAACAAAACATTATTGAATACTAAGTTTAATATGGTATCAGAGCAGGATTAATCCTTTGCTCTGCTCTACCTTCACTCTTCCGCTGCTATACTGTGCACAGGGACACCTGCTACTGCACAACCATTGCACTGCAAGCTGCACACTCGCTGCCTTGCCATCGCACAGCTACTACACAACCATCGTCGCTGCATTACCTGCTACGCATTCATTACGTCACTGCTCCGCCGACTCAGCTTCATTCAAATCTTGTGCCACCGAAGCAGAAAATAAAGGAGGAAGCAGGCAACAACCAAATCAACTTTACAAGATGGATACAAGCCAAAAACATCCAATCCATTTTTCTATTCACATTCTCGTCTCTGATGGAGATAATCATTCTACTTGGCGTAGATCACTTTCTGATACCCAATATCAAGAAATCACATCCATCATGAACAACAAGAGAACTGGGCAGCCAACTGCTCAAACTGGTTATGGAAGCCAACCATCGGCTCAGCCCGCATATGGCACTGAATATGGAGCACTTCCAACACGAATGACTCTTGCAAATCCTGCAGTTTATGGACAAACCGCTCAGTCACCAAGCACTCCAGAAGGCTATGGTCAGCGAGCACCTCAATCACAAACTGCCAACAATCCAACATTCACAACCAAGGAATACAGTCAACTCATGGCTCTCCTTCACAATAAGAACGGTAAAGATCAACCACTTGCAAATGCAACAGGTATTTTCTCACCCAAGTGCAACATAGCACAAACAGATCCACACTCGACTATATATTGGATTGTTGATAGCGGAGCAACCGACCATATATCGCATTCACTACCAACACACAGCATCATTGATGCTCAGCATGAGTACGTTGGCTTACCAAATGGGGAGCAAGCAGAAATCAAACATATCGACTCCATGAAATTGTCACATGATCTCTCTCTTGATAAAGTTCTTCACGTACCAAAGTTTCGTGTCAATTTATTGTCTGTTAGTAAATTGACAAGAGCTTTGTATTGTAAAGTGACGTTCTATCCCAATTTTTGTGTTGTGCAGGACATGGACACGAAGAGGGTGATTGGCCTGGGCAAGCATTTTGATGGGCTTTACTATCTCACATCAAGCCAAAATCCTCACCTAGTTAATCATGTTAACCGCACCTCAGGACTTTGGCATCAACGCCTTGGACACCCATCATCAGCCCCTCTTCACTCTTTATCCCAAGTCATCCCAGAAATCATATTTGATTCCAAGCATGTTTGTGAGGTTTGTCCTTTAGCAAAGCAAACTCGCTTATCTTTTGTTTCAAGTTCCATAAAATCGGTTGCACCTTTCGATTTGATTCATTGTGACATTTGGGGACCACACAGAGTTCATACACACACCGGAGCACATTATTTCCTAACTATTGTAGATGATTTTACTCGCTTCACATGGGTTCATCTCATACGTTTTAAATCCGATACACAAGCCTTGTTGAAATCATTTTTTTCTTGGGTCAAAACACAATTTAATCGAGAAATCAAAGCTTTACGTGCCGACAATGGGGGTGAATTTGTATCAATGCGTGCTTTTTTAGACACTCATGGCACCATTTTTCAACATACTTGTGCCCACACTCCTCAACAAAACGGGGTCGTTGAGCGCAAACATAGGCACATTTTGAATGTTGGTCGTGCATTACGCTTTCAAGCCAATTCACCTTTAGAGTTTTGGGGGGAAAGTATTCAAACCGCTTGTTATCTAATCAATCGTTTACCTACACCCTTGCTCTCTCATAAATCTCCATACGAACTTTTGCATAACACACCACCAACCTATTCTCACTTACGCGTTTTTGGATGCCTAAGCTATGCCACCAATCTCACACCCACCAACAAGTTTGACATCTGTGCTCGTCGTTGTGTTTTCCTTGGTTATCCTCTTGGCCAAAAGGGTTATAAGGTATATGATCTAGCCACACAAAAATTTCTTATCTCACGAGATGTAGTATTTCATGAGCACGTTTTCCCTTACAATTCCTCATCAATCATAGACCAAACTGACATGACACCAACTCCCATTACTCATGAGCACGTTACTCCCATTATTCATCCCACACATGACACCAACTCATCATTAATCCCACGGTGCTTGCTCCAACATTCCATCATAATGAACCTAAGTATCTCCCACCGACCAACCTTGAACCTTCTCAACCCCACTTAAGCCTTCCCGTGACACCTGCCAACGTCGACACACCACATGAATCTGACACCACCGACACACCACATGAACCTGCCACTTATCACTTGCCGCAACTCTCTTCCTTCATCCCTCCGCCATCTGCAACAACGCCTCCCCACGTCCCAATACGTCACTCCACTCGTCCCACCAAACCCCCTGCTCACTTCAAAGATTATGTGGCTCATCACTCCACCTTGCTCACGCCTTCAGAGTCCCTCTCTCGGTCCATGTCCAGCACGCGATACCCACTGCATCGGTACGTTTCCTATTCCTGCTTATCTCTTGGATATCAGCGTTTTATTTCTCATATTTCACACTTGGTGGAGCCTACTACCTATGAGCAGGCTTGTCAAAATCCTAACTGGGTTGCAGCAATGAAGGCTGAACTCACCGCTCTAGAAGACAATAAAACCTGGAGTTTTGTCCCTCTTCCCTCAGGACAACGACCCATCGGCTGCAAATGGGTTTACAAACTCAAGTACCAATCTGATGGCACTCTTGAACGTTACAAGGCACGTCTCGTTGCAAAAGGTTTCACCCAACGTGAAGGTATCGACTACAAGGAGACCTTCGCACCAGTAGCCAAACTCATTACTATGCGTTGCCTCTTGACTGTGGCTGCTGTCCGCAATTGGCCCTTACATCAAATGGACGTTCAAAACGCCTTCCTTCATGGCAAACTTCATGAGGCCGTCTACATGTTGCCTCCTCCGGGTTGTCATCGACAGGGGGAGAATGTCGTATGTCGACTCCACAAATCTCTATATGGTCTTAAACAGGCATCCAGAAGTTGGTTTCGAGAATTCTCTAAAGCCATATGTACCATTGGTTTCTGCCAATCCAAGGCAGATTATTCTCTGTTCACTCAAGTCAAGGGTACTTCACTCACTATTGTATTATTATACGTTAACGACATGGTGATTACAGGCAACAATGAGGCAGAAATCAAGAACCTAAAGGCCTTCCTCAGCAGTCAATTTTGAATTAAAGATCTTGGACCTCTGAAATATTTCCTTGGAGTTGAGGTCGCACGATCGAAAGCTGGAGTCACAATCTGTCAACGAAAATATACATTGGACATATTGGAGGAGGCTGGCCTTCTTGGCGCCAAACCCACGAAGGTCCCAATGGAGGCCGATTTGGTCCTAATTCCCGCAGGTAGCACTTCACTACATGAACCTGCAAGGTATAGGCGCTTGGTTGGAAAATTAATTTATTTGACTATCACAAGACCAGAGATAGCATACACTGTCAACACATTAAGTCAGTTCATGCAAGATCCACAACGACACCATCTCGATGCAGCATATCGACTTCTTCGATACCTCAAAGAAGCCCCTGGACAAGGTTTGATGTTCTCTTCCCAAAGTGAATTGCATTTAATTGGTTACTGTGATGCAGATTGGGCACGTTGCCCCATTACCCGTCGATCAGTTACTGGTTATTGTATCTTCCTTGGAAAGTCACTGGTGTCCTGGAAAAGCAAAAAGCAAGTTACAGTAGCTCGTTCCTCCGCTGAAGCGGAGTATCGATCTATGGCTGCAGCTACTTGTGAATTAAGTTGGCTGCGATATTTACTGGCAGATTTACGTGTTAAGCCCCAACCAGCAAGGTTATTTTGTGACAACCAAACGGCTTTACACATAGCTGCAAACCCTGTGTATCACGAACGCACAAAGCATATTGAGATGGATTGCCACACTGGTCGTGAGAGGATTGAAAAGGGAGAAATTAAAACTTCCTATGTCAGAACAGGAGAACAAGTCGCAGACTTGTTTACTAAGCCACTTCGTGCGCCTATTTTTCATACACATCTAGGCAAGTTGGGCGTTATTGACATTCACGCTCCGACTTGAGGGGGAGTGTTAAAGAAAAAAGAATTCCACTAGCTGTACAGCCTGGACAAAAGGAATGTTGCACATGGATACAACATTCCTTGACAGCTAGACTACCACATGGTTTCTGCACCTGTGTTCTGGTTGCTGCATCGTGGGCAGCAAGGACACCACTTGTATTGCATTTGTTTATTGCATGCGTGTATGTAACAGTGTATATAAACTCTGTTGTCAATTGCAGCAAGTAGTAGATAACAAAACATTATTGAATACTAAGTTTAATACCTTCTACTATAATCGAAATGGCCAGGTTTCTTGGAAACAATAGTCTGTCCGGACCTCTTCTGAGCCAAAAGAGCGTTCAACTTCGGACTATGTAAGTCCTCGTTTCTTAAAGTAGTCATATAGAGTGTACTGAGTACTGACACTGAAACCAGTACTTTGTACGTGTGTGCACGTGCATGTATGTGTTTGTGCATTTTGTAAGCATTCTAATCCTTTATCTTACACAAGTTGAAGTTCTTATAACTTTGATGCGTTTTGTGTTTTGTGTCTTGTGTCTTCTGATTCTATTTTGTTATTAGCAGAGATTTGTCTTACAATTTTTTATCAGGAAGCTTTCCCCAGTGGGTGACCACAATATCGCAACTGTACGTCTCCTTTTATCTTGCACCTTCATTTTACAGTTTAAATCCCCAAAATATGCTCGGACAAAAAATATCATTGCGATTCGTTCTCACAATGCTACTTGCCTATTAAGTCTTCACATGTTGATTGATTAATGATTTTATGCAGGAACTTAGTGGTCAACAACTTCACATTTGACAAAAAAAACATAACGTGAGTTGAAGTTTCTGTTGCCGGTTTTTAGACAAGCAATACTATCACTACTCTTCCACTATATGTTTCTATCTGGATAACTAATAATTGTTCTCTGTGTTTGCAGTACTCTTCCTCGATTGAATTGCCTCCAGAGAAATTTTCCATGCAATCGAGATACCCCACGATGTAATCTGCTTTTATGTCACCCAACATTTACTGTTTTAACTCAACGTCATGTTAGAGAAGGCATTGCTTCTCTAGTTATGTATATAGATTGCAAGCATGTTTTCATAAGTTCAGTAATACGCATAACTGGTTAGAAATATGTGACTAAAGAACATTGGTATGAGTCTTCAATTTGACGTTTCATCGCTAATCATGGCTAGCTTCTGGTATTACATGAAACTTTACAGATGCAAGCTTCTCAATCAAGTGTGGTGGAAAACAATTGACGGGAAGTGATGGCATATTGTATGAGACTGACGACTCACCTCTTGGCCAAGCAGCATTCTATGTAACCAATGCAGAGAAATGGGCTGTCAGCAATGCCGGTTTGTTTAATGACACACGGAAGAACCCATTGTTTCTGGTAGATACCACTGAAGCAGTCACCGGAACATATGTGAACCCATACCTTTTCTTGACTTCAAGAGTGTCCTAAGGATCACTGAGATACTATGGCCTAGGCCTTGAGAATGGGCCTTACACTGTAACATTGTACTTTGCAGAGACGATTTATAAAAATAACAATTCGCATACTTGGGAAAGTCTAGGACGGCGTGTATTTGATATCTATATTCAGGTAAGACTGCTTATAGAATAAAAAATCTAACTTATTTGAAGTAAACACCTCATTGGACAGGTTTTCGATGTTTTAAGCTACATTAACTAAAGACAGTGATTTAAAGGAGACTAGAATTATCACCTACCTCTTCATTTGGTTGCTAGGGTACCCGCATGACGAAGGACTTTGACATATCGAAGGAGGCAGGCGGTGTTAACCGAGCAGTTGTGAGAAAATTTAATGCTAGTGTGTCAGAAAATTATCTTGAAATTCATCTGTTCTGGGCTGGTAAAGGGACTTGTTGCGTACCCAATGAAGGTGATTACGGCCCACTAATCGCAGCAGTCAATGCTGCTTCAGGTATAATTTATGTTAACTAGTAGAGATTTCCTGTGAATGGTTTAAATGTATTTTTCTGCTGTTAATTGACACTGAAGAATTCGTCTGTTTTATCACGACCCTTTCCTTTTATACAACACACATTTTAATAATTAATTGTAATTGTACTTTAGCTTTGGCTTTTGGTAGTGAGCAGGGGACTGGCATGCCAGATTTGAATATACCTTAGCAGATGGATGTATATTCTACTTATTCATACAGAATATTTATAGATATGTTCATGAACCACCACCACTGCATGGAGATCGTGTTCAGGAAATTCAGATAATTTAATAAGGCCTTTTTGGGTCCATAAATTGAGCCTTGATGTTGATGGTCTAGTTGCATAATAGAGAAGAAAAGGCAAATTTTTTATTTGTCACCTTAACTAGGGGTGGGAAATTTTGTCATAAACCGATTTACCGACCGAACCATACCGGTCGACTCATAATGGTATGGTATAGTTTTTTCATAATCGGTTGGCATTTTACTGAACCGACAATTAATGGCATGGCTTTGGTAATTGATTTTGTATGCCGACGGTATGCCATACATACATATATATATATATTTTTTTTTTTCTTTTCTATTTGGATATTTTAGGTATTTTTTACATGCTTGACTTGTCAATTTTAGGGTTTAGAAAATAAATGACTCATTAGTTTTAGGGTTTGAAAAGGTTGTTGATGGGAAAGCTAAGTTTATTGCCATTTGCAACATTTGCAAAGCCCATGTTCCTGCACATCCAAATAAAAAAGGTACCTCGCCTTGTAGGAACCACCTTAGACAGCAATGTAAGAATTCACTGTATTATATGAAGGGTGCTGAGATTGGATTACCACTCATTTAATCAGAAAAGGTGTGAAGATGTTCTCATTGACTTTGGGTTGACAAATGAGGCAATGGTTGGTTGTGCCATTTACCAACCGAACCAGCCAATAATTTTGGCTAAACCGATTTTTGGCAATCGCAAGAAGATGGTTGGTTAACGGTAACTGATTTTCGGTAATTATGTATATGTGGTTAGCAGGTGGCACAAGGAATTTGGCACGATTTGCCAACCAAACCCAGCCCTAACCTTAACTTTTATTCAAATTTCAATTTGTTACCCTTTTTTTTAATAATTTATGACCGGAGATTTCCGAACCTAGGACATCTGGGTGGAAACTCAATAACTTATTCACTAGAATATTGAACCACATGCAATACAAAAACAAACTCAAAATTATAAGTATATTTGTTATATAGAGTGTTATGATCTTTTCGCGATTCATGTCTAGCTTCATTTAGGCATTGTTGTGAAAAACTTATTTATACTTTTCTTTGACTGTGGCATAATGTTTTTCAGGTATGGACTCTACATGAAAATGACCAAACTCTGGGGCTGGTGGATCCGAGATTGACAGAGTTTGATGAAACTGAAGCAACTAGATTGATAAGAGCAGCTCTCCTGTGCACGCAGGGATCACCGATGGCGAGGCCATCTATGTCGCGCGTGGTTGCAATGCTCTCCGGACACATTGGCATAGGCACTGTCATGTCGAAGCCAAGCTATTTGACAGATTATGAATTTAAAGATGTAACAACATCGTCAACAGGTAGATTTTTGGTGGAAGAAAGTACCCTATCAACTTCATCCAAGGATAGTAATGTTCTCCTCAACTATCAGCCAGGAGGCAGCAATGCAAGTGGTGCTAACACTCCCTGGATTGACCATGTGCCTTCTGTAAACGTCACTCAATCATTGCTCGCTGGCATTAAAGGAGAAGGAAGGTGATAAATATCAAGTTATGATTTCCGCATGCTCTTTTTACCCCTTTGTGCACCCTTGTACTTGTTTTGGACCCTTTCTTTTTATACAATACGCATTTTAATAATTAATTGTAATTGTACTTTAGCTTTGGCTTTTGGTAGTGGGTAGGGACTGGCATGCTAGATTTGAATATGCCTTAGTAGATGGATGTATATTCTACTTATTCATACACAATGTTTATAGATATGTTCATGAACCACCACCACTAGATGAAGATCCCACCACTAAAATTTAAGAATGTGTTCAGGGAATTCAGATAATTTAATAAGGCCTTTTTGGGTCTATAAATTGAGCCTTGATGTTGATGGTCCAGTTGCAGAATAGAGAAGAAAAGGCCTTTTTGGGTCTATAAATTGAGCCTTGATTTTGATTGGATGTGTTCACTAATATTTCAGGGGCAAGTAACTTGCACCTTGGCTGGCCCACTCGACTCAATATATTGTTGGGAACAACAAGAGGACTTGCTTACCTCCATGAGGAGTCGATAGGGGTGGGTTCAAAAAATCGAAAACCGAACCGAACCGAATTCTTTTGGTTCGGTTCGGTTTTAATGATCTAGAAACCGAACCAAACCGAATTAATTTAATTAATTAATTTAATTAATTATTTGTTTTGGGTATTATTTTCTAAACCCAATTTGTAAGTTAAAATGTGCTAAACCCAATGTGTTGCCAAACTTTAAGCTCAAAATATTAAAAAAAGGCCTATAAAAACTCTAAACCCTAACCTATTATTTCTTCCCCATATAAGGTTCCGGAACCAAACCTCCTCCTGAAGTATCTACATCCATCTCCATAGCACTGTCTACTTCTACCCCAGCTTTCTTTTCCAAATCTACTCTCATATAACATGTAACAGAATCTATAAACATTTATTTCGGGTAGATTACTTGGGTAATTTGTTATGGCAAAGAATCCAACACACACTAAATAAATCTACCCACGCATTACTTTTACTAATCAAGTTGTCAACATGCAGTTACAAGCAAACAACCCTGATCTTTGAACAACATCAT
Source organism: Malus baccata (assembly GCA_006547085.1). NCBI lineage: Eukaryota > Viridiplantae > Streptophyta > Magnoliopsida > Rosales > Rosaceae > Malus > Malus baccata. The sequence continues at coordinate 530,659 of VIEB01000154.1, forward strand.
ACAATTTAACTTTTCTAAGTCATTTGTACGATTTTTGTGTTGTGAGGTTGTTAGTTTGGACTTTTGAAGGCTTGATAGATGATTTTAGTTCAACTTTAAATGTTTATTTTCATTGTCTTTGATTCTAGTTAGAATGTTTATGTTATGATTGTGTTGGATATGTTAAAATTTAAAATTTCAATGTTTTTCATTTTTTGAAAAAAAACAAAACAAAAAACCAAAACCGAACAAAAAAAAATTGAAAAAAAATGAATCGAACCGAACCGAACCGAAATTTCGGTTTGGTTTCAGTTTTGGCAAAAAACCGAACCGATTTAAACCGAACCCACCCCTAGGAGTCAAGGCCAAGGATTGTACATCGAGATGTCAAAGCCAGTAATATTTTGCTCGATGTAGAACTCCCCAAAAATATTAGATTTTGAATTGGCAAAGCTTTATGATGACGAGAAAACCCACATCAGCACCTGGGTTGCAAGGACAATGTAAGCCATCCTTTATTGTTTTTCCATAGGTTACATATATTATAGCCACACACATATATACTTGCATGAAATTTTAATACACATCATGTTAATAATGCCACTAATGATCTGAAGAAACATTGTACAACCATTTGATTATCTTGCCTTGCAAAGGCTATTTGGCACCAGAGTATGCAATGCATGGACATTTGACAGAGAAGGCTGATGTGTTTGGTTTTGGAGTCCTTGCTTTTGATCAAAGTCTGCATACATTCGGCCCTCGAATTAAGATCTTCGCCTTGTATCGAATGCAACTGAGGGTTTTTGCTTTAGGTGACCACTTTTCCTTTCCATGGCTCGTCACTCAATTGAGGCAACAAAAGCCCTAAAGCCAACCCCGCCGACAAGGTGTTGTCGACATCACACAACCAATCAATTCTTCAGCTTCCCCTGCTTTGAGCAGACCTCCACCATTTTCTTCCACTTAACATCAACCTCTTGCTCGAGCTCAGGATACTTGATATAGCTTAATATGTCATGCGAAAGCAACGCGACATCGCTAGGATCAATCTCATTGGCTGCAGCCAGTTGCTCTCGCTTGTACTTTGCTCTATAACCCAACCGATTGGCAGGTTCCCAGCCCTCTGGCGCCATAGTTTTTCTCAAAAGGCGACAAAACCTCCTTCCTCGGTTGGTCAATACAACAAACACTACCATCCCCTTCTCGAATGCATGATTCTGGCAGGAAAACCTTCCTTGCAATGTTTTCGAACAACATATGATGATCAGTGGTGGTAGGCAAAGAGGTAGCCGCTTGAGTAATCTCCAAGCAATAATCATCATGATGGTCATGGTCCTGGTCCTTGTGATGATGAAATTTTTCAATATCAGACTTGAGGCACTGGCAAAAATATCCGAAACACAGTCGTGCAAGAAGGGGTAATCAGCGTCGTGCCCTTGAGCCACCTTGTTGGCCGTGTGGATTGCCTTCCTCCTCAAAAACAATTCGCTTGCCTTTGACTTGGCGTCTTTTTCCTTTACCTTCACCATTCCGTTTGAATCCGCCTCCTCCCTCGTCTTCCCAGTAAATTTCAAGTCACCTTCGCCCCGTAGAACGTGTGAGAGAATGCAGGGAAGGTCTAGGATGTCCGAATGAGCCAGAAATTGGCACGAGATTGTAGGCAAGGGTTTTGGGGTGGTTCTGGTGGAGCCAAACCGCCGCCGTGAAGAAAGCTTTGTCTTGGTTGTGTTTTCCACCGTCGCGGCGTTTGTCTATGAAGTTGCATATGAGTTTGATGGTGGTTAGAGGATTGTGTGACCAGGCTGAGGGAAGCACTTGGTTCATTAGAGTTTCGTGGAATTCCACGGTCGACATGGCGTCCTGTCCCTTGGCGCAGTGGAAGTACATATCAACGAAAGCGTTATTGATGTTGTGGAAGCCTAATTGGGGTTGTTTATAGAAACTGAAAACTTAAACAGTAAGTTTTCTTTATTGTATTGAATGAATAATTCAGTTACACAGATGTGAATATCTATCGCCTTAGCTGCCTTAGGCTAATTACAAAAATACCCTCAACTACCTAAACTAATCACAGTTACTAACAAAAACAATTACATTTAGCTTTAACAAACTATTTAACAGTAACTGTATTGGATGACTTGTCATTATCCCTAATACACCCCCTCAAGCTAAAAGAGGAATCAGATAGGATTCCTATTGGAAGCTTGGAACACAAATAAGAGAATATGCTTTTAGACAAGGATTTGGTGTGAAGATCAGCCAATTGGTCTTCACTGCTAACATAGCTGACTTTGATGAGATTTGCGAGAACCAACTCCCGGATGTAGTGGTAATCAATCTCAACATGCTTGGTTCGAGCATGAAAAATAGGATTAGATGCCAAAGAGATTGCTGAAATATTATCACACCATAAGAGAGGCAGTGTAGGTAGAGAGAACTTAAGATCTTTGAGAATTTTGCAGACCCAAGTTAGTTCTGCAGCAGTATATGCTAAGGAACGATATTCAGCTTCTGTAGAGGAATGAGCAACAATGCTTGGTTTCTTTGCACTCCAACTGATGAGATTAGAACCAAGAAATACACAATATCCACTAGTGGACTGCCTATCAAATGTGCAGCCAGCCTAATCAGCATCAGAAAATGCTGAAAGATTAATGGGACCTTTTGTGAACCATAAACCATGAGAGATAGAACCTTTAAGAAATCTGAGGACTCGTTTTGCTGCTTGAAAGTGTTGTTCTCTGGGAGCATGCATAAATTGGCATATCTGAGTAACAACAAATGCAAGATCTGGTCGAGTCCAAGTGAGATATTGTAAACCACCAACTATAGAGCGGTATTCAGTAGGATTGGATAAGAGAGGCCCGCTATGATCCAGCTTTTGAGAACCAAGAGGAGTGCAACAAGGTTTGGCACCCTCCATATTTGTTTTCTTAAGAAGATCAAGTAAGTACTTGGTCTGATGGAGAAAAATTCCTTTGTTGGATCTGTGGACTTCCAACCCCAAGAAATAGTGTAAAGGACCAAGATCCTTCATTGGAAACTGAGTACTAAGTTGTTGGATAAACTGTTGACAAAGTTGAGAGTTGGGTCCAGTGACTAAGATGTCATCCACATAAACTAGGACAATGACCAACTGAGGTCCTTTAAGGACAAACAAAGAAGCATCAGATTGAGATTGGTGAAAGCCAAGTGTTTGAAGAGCTTGAAACAATTTGTCAAACCAAGCTCGAGGGGCTTTTTTTAGACCATATAAGGATTTCTTCAGCTTGCAAACAAATTGTGGAGAGTTAGGAGCAATAAAACCAGGAGGTTGTTGCATGTAAACCTCCTCCTTTAAATCACCATGAAGAAACGCATTGCTTATGTCTAATTGGTTTAAAAACCAATTATCTTGGACAGCAAGTGTAAGAAGAATTTGAATGGTTACTGGCTTAGCAACAGGACTGAAGGTTTCTTGAAAATCAACTCCTTGCTGATGAAAGCCCTTTGCCACCAAGCGGGCTTTGTATCTGTCAATGGTTCCATCAGGATTTTTCTTGACCCGAAACACCCATTTACAACCAACAACGTTCTGAGAAGGATGAGATGGAACAAGAGACCAAGTGCCTGTGGTTATTAAGGCATTATATTCATCCTGCATTGCTGCTCTCCAGTGAGAATGCTTTGATGCTTGCAAGTAAGTACTAGGAACAAAGTCAAGATTAACCGGAAGTGGATGTTTGGTTGCTGCATAAGCTCTAGAGTTGTGGATACCAGCCTTAGATCTTGTAATCATAGGATGTGTATTCCCAGAAATTGGTGGTTGACTTGACTGTAGTGGTACAAGAGTGGATTCATTGAGAGAGACAGAACTGGAAGAACTTTGTGAATTTTCCACGGACAGATTACAGGAAGAAAACTCAGTAGAAGATGAGATCTGAGTAATAGGTTGAGGTACAGAAGGACACTGTGATTCTGAAGAGTTATTGGCCGGAGGAGAACTTGAAAAATGTTTGCTGAAATGAAGATCCAAGGATGGAGAAGAGTCGGAAAATGAAGTCTCTAAAGTGGAACTGTTGAGTGGTAGTGATTTAAAGAGATAAGTTGTTTCAACAAAGACAACATGTCTTGATATGTAGATTCGAGTGGTGAGAGGATCAAGGCATCTATAGCCTTTATGTTGAAGACTATAGCCCAAAAACACACAACTTTTGCTCTTAGCATCCAATTTGCTATGAGTGTAAGGTTTAAGCCATGGATAACATTGACAGCCAAAGACTTTCAGTTTAGAGTAATCTGGATGTTGATTGAAGAGAAGTTCCCAATGTGACTTTGTAAGACCAGAAATAGGAAGTCTATTAATAAGGTATATTGCAGTGGAGAAGGCTTCAACCCAAAAAATATGAGGAACATGAGAAGCTACAACTAATGTGCGAGCTGTCTCAACAAGATGTCTGTGCTTTCTCTCTGCACAACCATTTTGTTCAGGCGTATGGGGACAACTGAACTGATGTAATATACCATGTGCACGAAGAAATGAAGCAAGAGAGTGACTAATAAATTCACCCCCTGAATCTGAACGCAGAATCTTGATTTTATTTCCACTAAAGTTTTCTACATAGGTTTTGAAAGTAACAAATGTAGAAAATACATCGGATTTAGACTTCAATGGAAAAAACCAACTGTATTTGCTAAAATCATCAACAAACAGTAGGTAATACTTGAAGCCACTATTAGATGTAACAGTAGGTCCCCACAGATCACAATGCAGAAGCTGGAGACTCTGAGTTGTTGATGAAGAAGACACTTCAAAAGGAAGCTTGTGATTTTTAGCAAGCGCACAATCTGAGCAGAAAAAATCAACAGTCTTCTGGCCTTGCAGTGGAAGATTATTAGTGGATATAACTCTTCTAAAAATGGAGGAGGAAGGATGGCCGAGGCGCTTGTGCCATACAGGGACAGGTGCTTGAATGCTGAGAAAAGCTGAAGGTGAAGTGGGAGAACTGGTGGAACTGTGAAGAGGATAGAAACCATCCTTAACAGGGCCTTGCAAAAGCATCTTCCCCGAAATGCGATCCTTGACAGTGGATCCATAAGGGTCAAGAGTCAATGAACAGTTATTATCCTTAAGAAACTGATAAGCAGATAAGAGATTATGTTTTATGAAAGGAACATGTAAAACATTTCTCAGCTTAAAGGAAGTATAAGGAGTGTGCAGAGATGAAGAACCAATATGATGAATAGATAGTCCTTTACCATCTCCAATGTATACTTTGTCTTCTCCAGTGTAAGGAGTAGGAGAAGAGATGTTAGCTACATCATTAGTGATGTGAGAAGTAGCTCCAGAATCAATTAACCAAGGCTAATAGGGTTTTGCTGAATGATGCACACACATAGCAGCAAGTTTGGCTGGAGGAATTCTACCACAGATATCCGGATTTATACGATCAAAATAATCAAGTGCCTCATGACTGGTAGATCCACAAATCTGACAAGGGACTTTAAAATTGGAAGGACCTTGATAATTGCGATTGCCACGATTGTTGGTGAAAGTACCCCTATTATTGTTATGAAAGTTGTGATTGCTGCGATTTGAGGAGAAATTACCTCGAGAAGGCTTACCACGATTGGAGTTAAATCGAGAAGCAGAATGAAATGATTGGTGCTGAGCAGCAAAGACAGATGGAGTAGGAAGCAGGGGAGGCTGAGATTGCACTGAGAATGCTTGAAAGGGCTCTGATGATGAAAGAACAGCCTTGCGACGGGCCATAGACAACTCTTTGGTGAGTAAGAGACCATGGAGTTCATCAAGGGATGTAGAAGATAGCCGCAACATGATGGAATCAATAAAGGACTCGAATTCATCAGGTAATCCATGTAGAGTGGCAGCAATTAGGTCATGATCGGACACTGAAGCACCAGCAGCTTGCAAGGAATCAGCAATTTCCTTGATTTGTTGAAGATACGCAGAAATGGACTGAGAACCTTTCTGAATTGATTGAAGTCTCGACCTTAATTGATGAATGTGAGCCTCCGAAACTCCACCAAAACACTGTTCAAGCTTCACCCAGAGCTCGAGAATGATCTCTTCTAATAGGGTAGAATTGAGCCAAATCAAAAGATTTTGGTCTTTTTCATACCAATCCTCGAAGGCAGGGTTCATCGAGCGATCGGGCAAGAATGGCGAAGGACAAACCTCAGTGCCGTCAATAATACCAAGAAGCTTGTATCGCCTAAAAATTGGAGCAAACAGTGCTCGCCATGGCAGATAGTTGAAACTTTTCAGCTTGATCAGCACCATACTGCCAATGTTGTGAATCGTCAGAGAGGTATACGAATTCAGAGGACTTGGATTGGAAGAGGAATTAGGGTTTTGGACCGAATGAGAGATGACCGGAGAAGACGATCCAGTAGGTTACGATGCAGATTGAGCCGCCATATCTTGCAGAAAACAAGATTCAAGAGAGATCGCGAACAAAAAGTGAAGAATCAGTGAGAAGAAAGCAAGAATCGATCAAGAAACGATCGAGATGACGAGCGGAAGAGAAGGTCGGTGCTGTAAAGCAGAATGGCGTGATACCATATAGAAACAGAAAACTTCAACAGTAAGTTTTCTTGATTGTATTGAATGAATAATTCAGTTACACAAATGTGAATATATATAGCCTTAGCTACCTTAGGCTAATTACAAAAATACCCTCAACTACCTAAACTAATCACAGTTACTAACAAAAACAATTACATTTAGCTTTAACAGTAACTGTATTGGATGACTTGTCATTATCCCTAATATAGTTTGAATTTGAACTGCTCGGGCGGCGGCAGAGGGGGAGGAGGCGGAGCAATTCTTGTGAATTACGGCCAAACGACCTTGGTTTGACATGCATCCAGAATCGATAATCACTAGCATGAATGCCCGCGTTTTGCTGCGGATTTTCAAACCATGAATAATATTCATAGAAAAATTAACTGAAAAATGCTACAGGAATACAATCGCATTCTTAAATGTAGAAATTCAGACCACACATTTTACATGAGTAACGCTCACAAAACCACACATTTACACAATTATCTCCAAATGAAAGAAAAAGCAAGAGATAAGTGAATTGATTCATAAAATAAGCAGTTCAATTTACATTGCTACTCTCTTGTAACTTATTAAAGCGTCTTTGCAGATCAATCATAGTGATTTCTTCATTGCTTTCACCAGATATTTCTATAGTTCTACTCTAGTAGTCCAGTTGACAGAACAAATAGCAAGTGCGATTTTATTCGCTGCTTTGAATGTGTTGTAAAGATAATACCACCAACTTAGGGTGGCAATTGATTCTTGTAATAACATACTATAAAAGTAAAGGTATGGATAAAAAAGAAAATGCGTCCTTTGAAAGATATAGAACAAACCTGAAATTCAACGAATTGTTCTTCTACAAAGCGCAACACCAGCTCCAACATCCCCAGGAAGAACCTGAACATCAAACATCACTGTGATGGTCACGACATGCAATACCCAAAGAAAAATAATTTAAGAAAAAATAAAGCTATTCATCACATAATGCTAAAATACATATGGCTACATATCCATAATTCCTATGTTTACGGAGCATCTTTCGATAAATCACAACCTTCATTTTAAAATGAACTTTTGTATTTGTATTTTTGCTTGTGAGTATGGTCTTGGTTAAAATTTAGCATTCTAGCATTTACTTATATGATATCATATAGCAAGAAAGCTATGAGACCCGAGTCACAGTATATTGTATTCTCGAAGACCCTCAAAATACCAGAGCTAGACCCAGATAAACAACACGAAAGAGTAAAACTTCTGCTTTACATGTACACTGACATTTGCATGTGCAGAGCTCTCTTTCCTCCTTTCCTTTCTTTTCTTCCTCACCCTTCGGTTCTTTCTCCTTAATCTAAGGAGATTGTTGTTTTGTTGTTAGTGGTTGCCATCATCATCACATTCAAATCAACTTCAGTTAATATAATTAATTTTAATAATTGTAATAGGAAGTAATGATTATGTTCAACCTTTGGGTCAACATTTGTAGGCTATATCTACAAAAAAAAAGTACTAAAAAAGTTTAAACACAAAACCCCCAAAATTATAAAATCAAAATATAATTTACTACCCATTTTCTCCCGTTTTTCTCTCACCCTCTATTTTTGCAAATCACCTGCCTCCCTCTCTCCCTACCTCTCATAATATCAAAACTCCCAAACCCAATTCAGTGCCTCATTACCTAGTTTTTTTTGTATTATCTTTTTCAACTAAACCTTAAACAATCTACTGCTGCATGCAATATAACGTCCACTTTGCAGATTTTTGTGGAACCACTTTGCAGATTTTTGTGGAACCACTTTAAAAATTCAAATCTTTAAGCACCTGATGATCAGATTTACTGGAAATTCAAAACTTCAATAGGTATCCATCCTTACCACAGATATGTAGTTTTAAAAATAAAACCAAAAGGATTAATTCCAATTAACATATACTTGAAAACTACCATAGTAATATTGATTAATTAAACTACTTTTTAAATATACCCAGCCAGGTAACTTTTGGGTTTGACAAAAATTTTAAACCTACGAATGAATATATCAAAATCAATTTGTAAGTATGATAAAAGTCACTATGACAGTATCAAAGCAACCATAATCACAAAGAAGTTGAGAGATTACTTTTTGATTATCAAAACCACTACTGGATTTATGACAGAAATTAACTCTTCTACAGCAGCAAGTTTAACCAACCAAACTTTGAACAAAGAACACACGGACATAAGGGGCAAAAGAACAACCATTATATACGTATGCCATTATCATCTGGGGAACAAATCCAATTGGCAGCTTTTACGTACCTATAATTATAAGCAAAGTTTGGAATTCACAAAAAATACTGAGCAAATACTAAGGCTACCATTTGAAAAAGCTAAACAACAACAAACTTTGACAAATTAACTACAATTAAATTCAGATGACATTCGATATATGAAGACAATCTGAGAAATCAAATGCTCTAAAATCAATACCATATTTCATGTGCCTTTTATTGATAGTGAACCCAACAGTAGAACTAGGATAAAAATTTGATTTAGAACCTTGCTATCTTTGTCCTTGTAAATATGATATTTTGGCATCGGCAATATATCACAAAAAAAAAAAAAACAAATATATCTGAACTTAAAGAAAATATAGAACGAAAATAAAAAAGCAAATTATGAATGTTTAGAAGCTAATTTCATTAGCAATTAAAGCAACCAAGCTCTCTCAACATCAAGATTCAGAAACCCCCAGGAACTCAGAAATTTGATGAAAATTTTTGTAATCACTCAATTGGATTAGAAAAAATCATGAATATTTTTTTTCTAAAGCCCAATTATATTAAATCACAAATTTGAAACAGATTTTGACATGCAATAAGTCAATAAGATAGGAATCGCTTCAGACTAACCTCGATGGCAGGGCCTCCGGAATTGCCCGATCCGAACCAACCAAAAAAAAAATCTATTAACATCATCTTCAACCTAATTATAAAAATGAGCTTTATAACATCAACATGCCAAAACAACCAAGCCCAACAAATTAACAAACTAATTTTTCTTAATCAATAATAGCATACATATTATCAAATTATCAATCAATAATTCACGTATCGTAAAGGGTTAAACAAATATATGAAGACTGAAAATTTACTCACACATCTAATATATCCTTGCATTTCTATTTGAATTCAGAGTACGTGGAAATCACATCAACAAATCAAAGCCCTAAATTTTTATCATCCTGAACTGGAAAAATCTGTAATCTAAAATTTTTTACTAAAAATGCTAACTTAGGAATATGAGGAAATTTGCAAATTAGCTAAACAATGCTATTATTTATCCAATCAAAGGCAAATTGGAATGGTGCAATACTGACACTACAAAATTCGTTAGACTAAACAATGGGTAGAATGTTTATAAGATTTATATTTTATACAAATATAAATATAAATCTTCTCAAAAAGTAAAAAACACAAATTTTTTGTTAATCAATCGCATGGATTATAAATGCCAAAGATTAGATGATGGTAGGCGTCAGATTACCTCTTTCGCCGAAGATGCGAAACCCCTCTTTGCCGATGTGGCGGGGCGGATCCTCTTTGCCGATGTGGCAGTAAATCACATAATAATAAATTAATCAAGTGTTTTATATAATGAAAGTTCATAAATTGCAGAAGAAGAGGGTGTACCATAGCTGATGAGCTTCCAGCTCCCACTTTTTGCCTTAAAATTCCCAACATCTTTGATTCTTTCACACAAAATCACACTGAACGCAAACAAAAATCATAAACAAAATACGATCTAAGAACTGAAAATTTCAGTGAAAGCACTGAAAGAGATGAGGAAGAATAACAAATGATTTACTTGAAATATGAAAAAAAAAATCAGATCAAAATTCGGACAAAAATAAACAATACGAATTAGGGATTTGGGACGGGGGACGAACGTGTTTGGCGGATTGGAGCGGGGATCGGATCGACGATGCGATGTGTAAAAAATGAGCGTTGAGGGAGCGGAGCAGCAGCAGCCAACACTTTCATGCAGAACTTACTTCGAAAACCCAGATCAAACCATCCTTTAAGTTTCACGGTTTTTACCCTGAAATCCAGACAAAACCAGATCAGATTCTAAATGGGTTTATCAAAAATAATAATTTAATCAGAAATGCTTATTCTTGTAGTGAGTGTACGTCTAGTATTGCTTATTCTTGTAAATTGTCGTTGCAATAATACAATAATACTCAAAATGATGGAGTGGGTGTACGGATTAAAGAAGGTTTTAGGTGAATGTGATCAGCCTACCTCTGTGTGTAATGGATTAAAATAATAAAATGATATGTGATGTGATATGTTTTAGGTCAACATAATAATAGAATATTAAATGTTAAATTACATTTTACCTCATTTGGGTCGATTTCAATTCCTTACAATATCTTTAAAACATTTCACTTTCATACATCAAGTACTATTTTATTTCAATTTCATACATATGTTACATTTTCCATCCATTGATCCGTTAAGAGCTGACGTGGCTGCCACATTTGTGCCACGTGACTGCCAAGTTTTGTGCCATGTGGTGAAAAAAATAATTTTTTATGCATTTAAAATATTGTGGGATTCCATGGCTAGTTGTATCCGAAAAGTAGCAAAAGAGGTATTAGGAGAGTCCAAGGGCTTTGCCCCACACCA
>VIEB01000154.1:542786-559327 GCA_006547085.1 Malus baccata
ATGGCGTTCTAGGATTCATATAGCCGACCCCACTTAGTGGGAAAAGGCTTTGTTGTTGTTGTTGTTGTTGTTGTTAAAATATTATAATAATTTATCCTATTTTAAAAAAAAAAAACTGAAACCCAGAAACCCATTCCCCTGATTCACCTCCATCTCCCACATTCTCTTCACCTCCCCTTCCTTATCTCTCCCCAGAAACCCAACCCTCCCTCTTCACATCTCACACTTGGAATCCAAACCGTCTCAAGAATTCGATTGAAGCTACGGTCATTCTATACAAAAACCCTAATCTCACTCAACTCAAGGTAAATTGCACTCTTCAAATCCCTAATTTCGAGCCCTTTTCTTTCTCGGACTCGAAGCTCCGGGAAACTGTCTATGAGATCTTAGTCAGAGCATGTCCGAGCCTGTCGGATCTCCGAGCCCAAATCTCTCACCTACATCCCAAAGTCCGAGAAGACCGACCGGAGTGCTCTGACTTCGCTCATGTCGTTGCTTCAGATGTTAAGGTTGTCGGCGGCTAGCCGGGTCAAAAAGGCACTGGGTTTGAAGTCGTCGTCTGGCAGGAGACTCGGTGGCAGTGACAGTGAGCCAAGGGAGGAGTAAGCAGACCAGGACAATTTGGGAGCTCGTGAGAGTTCAAATGAAGGTTTCAGAGCAGACTGATACGAGGGTCCAGAGAGCACTTTTGAGGGTTGTTGCTAGTGAATTTTGATTTGAAAGACTTTTATTTTATTTTATATGTATTTGGGATTCTGGGTTGTGTTTGGTTGTTGAGAAATGATAGTGGGTGAGGGGAAAATTTTGGATATTTTAGTTTTTTGGTCTTTTAGTTTTGTTGGGTTTTTGTGGATTTGAAATTGAATGGGTAGGCTTTGCATATTCTTTCGAAAGAAAACAGGGTGTGTTTGGTTAGAGAGAAATTGAGAGAAAATGGGTACGAAATGTTTGGATTTCTTTGTGTTCTGTTGAGTGTGGGAAAATTTGGAACTTTACCAGTTTTTGGCTTTTGGTATAGAGATTGACGGATCTGGAGCAAGATGGAAATTGAAGGTTGCGAGGAGGCTCAAGTGATGAGGGATGGGAGAAGGGGATGGGCTCTTGTGGGGGGAAGGGGTGGGGAAGACGAAGAAGACTTTTGGTTTTTTTTTTTTTTATTGTATATTTTTCTTTAATTAATTATTATAATATTTTAAATTTTTTATTAAGTATTTATCCATGTGGCACAAATGTGACAGCCACGTCAGCACAAATGGGGACCTCACATTTGCCACATCATCACCTAACGATTAACTTAACAGATATTTTTAACGGTTGTATGAAATTGAAATAAAATAGTACTTGAGGTATGAAAGTAAAATGTTTTAAAGATGTTTTAAAGAATTGAAATCGACCACAAACCTAAGGGGGTAAAATGTAATTTACCCAATATTAAACAATGAGCTGTAAAGAAGATACAGATGCTCTTATCTTCTTTGTGAGTTTTTCCAAACAGTGAGATAGTGGGTGTATATTACACTCTGTATTTGTACCCTGCCATGAATGATTAAAGTTTCACTCTAACATTTAAATAATGAATGTAGTTGTCAGGAATTATTAAAGATACAATAATAAAATATTAAATAATCAGTGATAATTTGGAGAAGATGGAGTCCTTATCTTCTCCGATGGATTTTCCCCAAACAGTGGAGATGGCAGCGGCGGTACACGGCCTGCTCTCAGTGAGCTTCTCAGCACCGGCACCACTCAGGTTGAGTGAGAATCTGATAGTCCAAGTCTACAGGTTCCATTGGTGGCGGTGATTCCTCGCGAGCATCGTTTCCTGAAAGCAAAAACCGAATCAAATTAGACAACCACACGCAAGATCGTAGCACAGAGACATAACCCCCAAAATCACAGAAGAAAAAAAATTCAAACATCCACCTGCAAATCGAAAACCACAAAAAAAAAAGAAATTAAATTAGGCACATTGAAAAATACCTTAAAATCACCAGAAGATGCTAGATCACGAGAGGAAAAAAATAAATTTCGATGAAATCGAAAATGACAAAAACTTGTAACCAACTAAGGGTTTCAAACCAAAGACATTAGTAGGAGCAGAAGACTATTTCAGCAACAAAAACGGCATCAGATGATCACTGAGACAAAGACGGAAACAGTAGATAGCAAAAAAAGGGGCAGTGCGAGAGGAGTTCATCGAAATGATGAGTGAAGAGAGAAAGATGAGGGGCGGTTAGGGTTGAGAGAAACTTGAGTAGCTAGGGTTTTTTTTTTTTTTTTTTTTGTTGGAAAGAAGATGAAATGAAAAGAGAGAGAAAGAAATCCACTCAGGAAAGCAGCACCATGTTAAAACCGTAAATATTTTGAAATCTATTCAGAGACAAAATTACCCTCCTAACTTTTAAGAATTATCTTCCCAACCCAGCCCATATCTGATGGGTTTCTTTTAAATAACATGAAATCAAGGACCAATTCGTCCCATACCCTACGGACAAAATTACCTTTCTAAGTTCTAATAATTACCCTTCCAACCCAGCCCAAATCTGATGGGTTTCTTGTAAATAAGGTGAAATCGAGGGGCAAAAATTTAATTGTAGCTGAATGAACAGTAAATCCTTCCTCAATTTTGGAATAGACTAGAATATACGCCTGCGCGTTGCTGCGGGAACTAGTGTTTCAGGCGTAATCAGATAAATAAAACACATTTAAGTTGAATAAATTCAACACAATTATGAACAAACAAACAGAGGATACATGAGTAAATGAGGTCGATAAGACAAGCAGCTTAGCTTTTTTATACATTCAACTGAGCTGACATGTAAAGACATTGTACAATTAGTAGAACGAAACTTAACGTTCTTGATCACAAACACGTGGTCGCCAAAAATCTTATGTTTCCATAAAAAACAGAAGAAACCAAAGCAACATGCAGTTCACACATATTTTGCCCTTGTAGTTAAGATGACAAAATATATGTCATGTACGGCAGACACCTATTTTAGCAGTTAACAAAAAAACATAGAAAGTGGATACTACCTAAAGCATCCTTTGAACAAATTAAGAAATTCAAATAAAATTAAACACCAAGGAAATAATAAACACAGAAAAGATATGCTTGAACTGTTAAGCAAATCAAGATACTAACATAAATAAAGATATGCTTGTACCGTTAATCAAATCAACAAAATTAAACAACAATTAACAATGTGAGAAACGACAGCAAGCATACCAACAGCAGGCACAACCTTCTCCGATGAAGCCATTGGAGCAACTGAATCGGCAACGAAGAAACAGAGAAATCAATCCCCAATCACCAAACAAAGATTCAAACCCAAAACTGCATAATTTATCATAAAATTCACACAATCGATTCGAGTGCTTCCATTGAACTCTAAAAGAGCACAACATCTTTTCAGTAATCAGGATAAAATAAATTCAAAATACAAACACATTTGCAATGAATGAAGACAAAACAATTGTAGGATCGAAAGCGAGAAAAGAAAAAGGAGAAGAAGAAGGTGATGCCCCTTCTCTTCTGAGATCGTCAATAACATCTGAAGTACTTAACACCCATACACTATATTTACACACATACGCGAATCAGCACTCATAACATATCCATGGTCCAACAATTATGGAGCTCGAAATTTATATAAGAAAGGGCCAATCAAATCATAAATTAAAATGAAAACATGTAAGTAATTAAGAATTATTAGTTGCTTAGTCAGTTCCCTCTTGTCACTTCAAGGATTATTCAATTCAAACTGATTCGATCAAACTGCATCACCCAACAAAACAAAAAATAAAGACCGTAAGATGATAATGGCACATCCTCTACACGTTTTGAAATGTATGCTTTTTAGTTTGGGAAAAGATTCTTGCTTTTTAATTGATTAATTTTTTTGTTTTGGTTAAGGTTAAATGGGTAAATGGTTATGGTTATAGTTAAATGGGTAAATGGTTATGGGTAAATGGGTACACGGTTATGGGTATGGATAACCGTTTATAAACGGTTATGGTTATGGGTATAACCATTTATGTAATTACCCAACGGGTAAACGGTTATGCGGGTATGAACATAAACGGTTATGGGTAAAATAACCGCGGTTACCCGCCCGCATAACCATTGCCCATCCCTAATTACAGATCGTGCAGACAGTGTTTTTCCTTAGGGTACTGTGATTTGCAGACATGGGATTGGCACCCAATGCTTAACTCATTTTAACTAATATGCGTTAAAAACAATCATCCACTAAATCCCTATTTCAATGAAAAAACCAAAAATTACTCATGACGAAGACGAATAAGTTGCAGGTTTATTAGATTAGCACATAATATTGCAGTATCAGACCCAACCTAAGGTCAGTGGCTCAAAGACGCATCAGAAAACAGCGTAAGAAGCTTTGAGAACTACAGATTATAATTTCTTGAAAGGTGAAACAATACCTTGATGGCTAATGCTCTGTCGAAGCTTTGAATGGCACTATCAAGCTCCCCAAAGTTTAACTATGCTCCTCTACCAAGGGTAACCCAATCCTGAACATATGATGGCAAGTGAAGTTAGGACAAAAGGAAATCATTACACAACCAAAGGAAATATGAGAGAAAATTGCCTAGTTATGAAACATAAAAGCATCAGCCACAATTATCACCGTATGCATAGCAAGTGAAAGTACCCATCGACACGGATCTGAGTTTCAGGGACCATTAAGGATGATGGCTAAACCTTTATCTTCTTTCATTAGCAACACACATAGATTACAACAGAGTTTATCAGAAAGAACTGCAGGGCTGCTAATGCATGAAATATGTCTAGCTAGCAGTGGACTTGCATTCTGCAAGATTTCTGTCCTAGCTCCTAATTGCTTTAATGCCCTGGGGGAATGTTTTATGTAGACTGTCTGTGGAATGAATACCTTTTATTTTCTGAGATATATATAAAGTTTATACGTGTAGTAACCTTTGTATGACTTTAATTTCGTAAACCCAATTAAAAGTCGTGATTTATATTGTTCACATTTTTATCAAAAATGAGAGTATTTTTGCCTGCGCATTAAGGTATACTTGTAAGTCGTCCACCAAGTGGACTTAACATTTGTTAAGTCAAGTGTTTCTTACTAAACTTTAAGCTGGGAAACATAAAATCAATAAGAAAATACCGGCGGACTAGAATGGAATGTGCATAGGGACACCCTTAATATAGTGAATAGGGTTCCTCCTATCCCACCCATTATAGTAATTGGAGGAATACACCAAATCACCATGTAATCTTAATGTTGTCCAACCAAGGCAAGTATAAATGTCTTACATAATTAGGGTTTCAATTAGCCAGCTAACTATATCTTGGTTCCATGATATCTTGCTAACTAATATTGAATCATGTTAAAAGTCAAAATCCAAAGGGCTACCCTTTTATTTTATGGTTGCCTATTAATCTTTGGTAAGAGGGTCCCTGCCTCTTCCGTGATCTATTAGAATGAGAATTATACCCGGTGCTGCAAAGGGTCTTGCCTTTCTTCATGAAGAAGTTCAAAACCCTGTCATATACCGTGACTTCAAAACATCTAATATCCTATTAGATGCAGTGAATGACAATAACTGAGCATCAACTACATTTCTTTCCCTACTCCAATTCTCTTCTGAAAATGGAATGTGTTATTTTAGGATTACAATGCCAAGCTTCCGGATTTTTAACTTGCGAAAGATGGTCCTGAGGGTGATAAAACTCATGTTTCGACGGCAATCATGGGAACCTATGGTTATGCAGCCCCAAAGGGAGAAGCTGAAACCACTCAACTTCAACACATGTGGCTTCTCTACTTGCTAAAAGTTTTGCTTTGTTCTAAATATACCAAAAAAATTATCTTTTTTTTTTCGGTCAATAACTATACAAAACTTATTCAACTATAGACATCATAATGACGTAACTGAAAGATGGAATCAAGAACAAACGACGTGCATACAAACTGATCCACAGAACGTGTGTCCACTGACCAGTGATGGAAACAACACCTCGCCTTTAGATCGGAACTGAACTGGTCTATTAGAATGAGAATTGCACTCAGTGCTGCAAAGGGTCTTGCCTTTCTTCATGAAGAAGTTCAAAACCCAGTCATATACTGTGACTTCAAAACATCTAATATCCTATTAGATGCAGTGAGTGACAATAACTGAGCATCAACCGCATTTCTTTCCCTACTCCTATTCTCTTTTGAAAATGGAATGTGTTATTTTAGGATTACAATGCCAAGCTTTCGGATTTTGAACTTGCGAAAGATGGTCCTGAGGGTGATAAAACTCATGTTTCGATGCAAGTCATGGGAACCTATGGTTATGCAGCCCCAAAGTATGTGATGACTGGTGAGTGTGTGCGTGTGTATTCTGTAACCATCAGTTCATCATTTATCAATATAGCACTCCAATTCAACCTATCCAATTCAAAGTAGCACATCTCTAACTCAACATATCCAATTCAAATTAGCACATATCCAAATTCCAATTCAATAAACCACATATCCAAATCAATTCAAACTAAAAGGTCGTACCCAGTGCACAAGGCTCCCGCTTTACGCAGGGTCTGGGAGAGGTGAATGTCGGCTAGCCTTACCCCCATTTATGGAGAGGCTGCTCCCAAATCAATTCAAACTAAATACCTAATATTTAATCACATATCCAATTCAAACTACATGGCTAATATTCAATAACATGTCCAATCCTTAAGCACATTTACAAAAAAGATTTAGAACACTATAAAGTCTACTTAGCAGCAGAACATAAACATCAAAATCCAACACAAAGACAAAGCAGTGTACCAGTTCTCTATCTTTTATGCTCTTTTCAACTAGATCTTCTTAACTCGTTTAAAAACTTCTCCTATGTGCTCTGTTGCATGCTGCGAATTTGTTAACTCAACTTAATAAGTAACACTCTAATTCTTTTTTATCCAAAACTAAGCCAAAAATTGTCAATCCCATAAAAAGTTTGCATTTTTTCACTGTATTTTTTCAGACTTTAATCACAGAGAATCAGTGAAAGCAAGGGAAATTATGTGATGTTTTATCTAATGGCCAAATACTGAATAAGGTTCTTCAGATTTTGTCATGTTCTTCAAATTAGCACATATCCAAATTCCAATGAAATAAACCACATATCCAAATGCCTTGAATAAGGCTCTTCCAGTTGCAATTAGTGCTGCATCTACCTAGGAGAAGATAAAGAGTACAATGGTCTATCACAAATGCCTTGAAAAACCTTTCATACTTATGAACTGTAACAGTTATGCCTATAGTAATTTGAAGGCAAGCACTCAAGCTACTAAGTCATCAATTTGGAAGTCTAAACATATGCCTGACTTCAAGAACAGAATCACAGCAGGTTATAATCTATAAATTAGCAACAGATCCAGTTATTTACCTCAAGAGTTTCTTTTGGTTCCTTGGTCTTTGCATCAATTAGTTCAATGGTGACTGGTTTCCCATCCTTGGCTGGTGTGATCTATAAGAGACCAAAGAAGGTGAAAAACTGAAACAGAAATCCTGAAAACACTTAATAGAAACGTCAATCATCAGCTTACCTTGGATGCGAATACCCCAGTTTGATAATCAATCTTCCGTGGATTAATTAGAACCCTATGGGCTAACTTTCCAATCTCAGGATCAAAACCAGGCATAAGCTGATCTAAAGCTTCAATGAAAGTAACCTACAAAATACTTAGGATTAATCTAGGATGCCTTGTGTGAGATAAGAACTCCTAGATAGTAAAAACACAGTATTGAAAAATTAAAATAAATAAAACGTGAGAGAAGTTATTGATTGACCCATAAAATTAGCAAATTTCACATAGAATTATTGTAAAAACTCATAAGATAAATGAAAATAGAAAGAAAGGAACTACCTCACTCCCAAGTGCTGTATATACGTCACTGAACTCAAGACCTATGTAACCACTGCCAACAATGGCAATCCACTCTGGAACAAACGCCAATTTGAGTGCATGGTCACTTGTAATTACAATCTGAGCTGAGCTGAGCTGAAATGGAGGTGGGGTGGCCAGTTGTGGAGGTGTCTGGGTGTGTGTGTGTTGAGTAGAAGTGCTTTTGTGCTTTATGACTGGGGGATATAGTAGACGAAACAGAGAAATAAAGTGAGGAAACAGTGTAGTACCTGTTCAAGCAAGGGAGGAAACAGAGAAATCAAACTCTCCCGTACCTCCCTTAGTAACCCCTTCCTGACCGGCCAACCCCACGAACTGCACACAACCATGCCTTCCCCATTAATTGTTGCGGAAATGGCTTCCAGCTGGAACCAAAATTCCGAAAGGAACCCTACCCCTAGCCATCCCAACCTGCCGCGCCATCTCTCTGCACACCCGTTGTCGACAACAAATATAACCAAACTTTCGGGCACCCCTACCCTTGATTCGCTCATCCTACCCCTCCCTCTCTCCTCCTGTCTTTCCTTCCATCCCGTTTGCAACGCACGACTCTTCCCTCTCTCCTCTTCTCTCACCTACGACTCTTTCATCTCTCCTCTTCCCTCTGCCATTCTGCAAGGCTCTGTGGACGAGTCACCGCATCCACCTTACTCCATACCTACCGAAAGGGTAAACTGTCATTTAACTCTCTAAACTATCACGTAAGTGTTAATTTCCTTGAACTATTTTTTCAGCCAATTGATCCTGAATTATGTTTAAGTGGTTAATTTGACCTCTACCGTTAAGCTTTTCGAGTTCCATCCAAATTGCCTTCAAAATTAAGGGTAAATATGTCATTTCAAAGGGTAAGATAACTATGAAAACATAAGTAAAATAGAATTAAAAAAATCAGAAATTAAAAGAAGTTAGTAAAAGGCCAGATCTAGTCTATTTTAAAATAGAATTTACCCAACACCCCAGCTTATTTTAAAATGGAATTTAAAATAAGTAAAATATGTCATCATCAAATCTCAGGCGCCGTCATGAATAGGGAAAGAGAGAGAAGTAAGCTGGGGTGTCGGGCAAAATGGGAAGGGAAAGGTTGCTAACAGGGAATGGGATTTGGGGGTTGGGTTTTCTACTTTACTTTTTCTATTATTTTGAATGATTAAGTTTAGGGTTTGTATTTTTTTTTTTAAATATTTGTTTTACATGTTTTCTTTGTAGAGAGTTAGACAGAAAATGTAAAAAGGTGGTCATGTGCCAAAGTGTTGGATTTTTGGCTCAAAATTAGGATGATGCAATCAATTAGGTTTATGTTACCTATTTGGTTTTGGCGTCCTATTTGGGTTTGGTTTTGACTTCTTAGTTAGTTTCATTGGTGAAGAGATTTTGTTAATTACCTATTTGATTAGGATTTGGATTTATTTCCTATTAGGATTCCTATTGTAACCTAAGTCCTATACACTAGGGTTAGTGTATTTTGTGTGGCTCATTCGTGTGACAATTTGGTGAGAGTCAATTTGTGAGTTAGAGAGCAATTTGGGAGAATCTTCTTCGTTAGGTTTGGGTTCTCTACTCGTTTGGTTTAGGGTTTGTAATTTGTGGGATTTGGGTTGTGAGAGTTTAAACACTCTTTTGTAATCTCCATTTGTTTAGTGAAATTCCTCGTCGTGCTTTGCTCATGGACGTAGGCTTTACGCCGAACCACGTAAATCTCTTGTGTTAGTTTGAGATTGTTTGTTTTAGCTTTCACCTACGACGTTGATATTTGGTACTTTGTTATAATTCGCTTCCGTTTGCGCATAAAAGTACAACAAGTGGTATCAGAGTCAGGTTTCGACTTGGGCTTTGTTTGGCAGTCACTATGAAGCCTTATGTGTCATCGGTGAAAGTTGATATTGAAAAGTTCGACGGCAATGACTTTGGTATTTGGCAATTGAAAATGCGTGCTTTGTTAGTTCAACAAGGGCTTTTGAAAACGCTAAAGGGTGTGAAGGCTTTGCCAGATTCGTGGACTGATGAAGAAAAAGAAGACGTTATAGAACGGGCACTTGGAGCAATCCTGCTGACTTTATCTAATGAAGTCTTGCGTGAAGTTGGTAGCATCAAATATGCACCAGAGTTGTGGATAAAATTGGAGAGCTTGTATATGACTAAATCCCTTGCTAAACGGTTGTATTTGAAGAAAAGGTTGCATACTCTTCATATGGATGAAGGTAGGTCAATTCATAAGCATGTTAATGAATTCAATAAACTTATGATGGATTTGAAAAGTGTGGACAACCAAATTAGTGATGAGGATTATGAGATAACTTTGTTGTGTTCTTTATCTCCTTCATATGAACACTTTGTCGATACCATGCTATTTGGTAGAGAAAGTCTTAGTTTGGAAGATGTTAAAGTCGCTTTGAATTCTAAAGAGCTGAAGAATAAAGTGTCTGACACACAAGATGAAGCTTTGGTAGTTCAAGGAAGGAATAAGGAAAGGAGCAAACTTGGAAAGAACACTTGTAGCTATTGTTATAAGGAAGGTCATTGGAAAGTAGATTGCCCTAAACTCAAGGGCAAAAAGAAGTTGTTTGATAAGTCTTTTGTTAGTGTTAATGCAAACATTGCAAAAGATCATTGTTCTGAACTCCTCTCAAGGTTATGTGAAGAGGTGAAGCTTGGTACTAAAGCTCTTTGGGTGGAGTGCAATTCGCACTTTTTGTTCGTATGTTCAAGCTTTTGCTTGGATTTTGTTTCGTATTTGTTAGTTTCCATAATGGAATTTGTTGGAGAAGGCGTTGGAGGAAATTTCAAGTTTGAAGACTTTTGGATTTTTTGAGTCTAGGTGGAGATCAGTTTCGAAAGAATTTGGTGCACGTTTGCATTTGTATTTTGGTATCCCAAATTTGGAAGTTTGCTAATTTCTCGCCGAGGTGGAGATTGTTGGGTTTTTGGCTCAAAATTAGGATGATGCAATCAATTAGGTTTGTGTTACCTATTTGGTTTTGGTGTCCTATTTGGGTTTGGTTTTGACTTCTTAGTTAATTTCCTTGGTGAAGAGATTTTGTTAATTACCTATTTGATTAGGATTTGGATTTATTTCCTATTAGGATTCCTATTGTAACCTAAGTCCTATGCACTATAAATAGGACCTTAGGGTTAGTGTATTTTGTGTGGCTCATTCGTGTGACAATTTGGTGAGAGTCAATTTGTGAGTTAAAGAGCAATTTGGGAGAATCTTCTTCGTTAGGTTTGAGTTCTTTACTCGTTTGGTTTAGGGTTTGTAATTTGTGGGATTTGGGTTGTGAGAGTTTAAACACTCTTTTGTAATCTCCATTTGTTTAGTGAAATTCTTCGTCGTGCTTTGCTCGTTGACGTAGGCTTTACGCCGAACCACGTAAATCTCTTGTGTTAGTTTGAGATTGTTTGTTTTAGCTTTCATCTACGACGTTGATATTTGGTACTTTGTTATAATTCACTTCCGTTTGCGCATAAAAGTACAACACCAAGCACATGACACTTTCTAACAGAAATTAGGTGGAGTTAAAATACTTAACGGTAGGGGTGAATTGGCCACTTCAACATAGTTTAGGGGCTTAATTGGCTAAAAAAGTAGTTCAAGGGGGAAATTGACACTCACGTGATAGTTTAGGGGTTAAATGACAGTTTACCCCCTACCGAAACCAACTAAAACAAACCCAGCCACAACCCAAACCCGCAAAAGCCCCATCTGCCCAAACCCGAAAAAATAAACCCGAACCCGAACCTTCCACAATGCCCACTAATTAAACCAAAGGAATGGTTGTAATTGAACTGAAATTCGGGTACAAACACTATTCATTGTGCCAATTGCAATGCTTTCTTTAGACTAAAGTAATAACTAGAAAGTGTAGCCCGCGCGTTGCGGCGGGAAATGTGATTCACGCATTATTGCGGGGTTGGAAATTGTATGACATATTTTGATGAACTAAGTTAGAAAACGACTACATGTGCGACCAATTCAAACAACTAAATTAAACGCAAGCCAACTAATTTCGAATTTAACCAAATCAGAAAAACAATCACAATCGAACTAATCTCTACTTCTCATATGAAGTAGGAGATGTTCCCTATTTTGCATCTGTGAACAGTGTGGTTTTCACCCTCTACGGACAAAAAGATGAAAGTAAAAATGTTTAACAACATAATAAAAATTATACATACAGGATTATGTATGTATTTGCACATAAAGTATAAAGATTTACTAACAAATTCGAGGTTAAATTTAACAAAATAAGTAATTATGAATTGAAATCAAACTATATCATAGTTGTTAAAAAATACTTTTGGCTAAATCTTACAAATAGAATGAAAATGTCGCTTTCTTATCAACTAATCAATTGTCTCAGCTGCGGAAAAAATTGATTTTAAAGTGTCCTTTACCAACTGAATGATGCATAAAATCGTTAATTTCAAAATAAACCAACTTTCAAAAATCCTAACACGATATGACATTTTAAAAAACCTTAAACACTTTACTGGAACAAACCTCAAAATGGCCACTAATTGTTCTGGATGGGACACACCAATTTTTACCATGAGAAAAAAGCAACTCCAAACCCAAATTAAGCATTTGATAAATCGTATTTACTGAAGAGAAATTTTTTTTGAAAGGGAATCTTACCAGTGTTAGCAAAGTTAAATTAAGTGTAAGAAAGTGGAAGAATATTGACATAAACATAGTAGTGGGATTCAGTATGTTATTTTGTATCAATTCAAATGGATGAAAAATATTAAAGGAACTATAGGTCACAGTTTGGAGTATGCAAAAGTACTACTTCAAATTTTCAACATGCTCAGTAGATCTCTAAATTTCAAAAAGTGTACAAATTTTAGAGTACTCTAACTAACAGTAATTTTTTGGAGTGCTACTATACCCTCTCCATTGTTTTATTTCTTCACTCAAATTATAATTCCACTCATCATGAATTCCCAGAGATTTTGAGTGAATTAATTATAACTTCCAGAGAATTCACATGAATTATGAGAGAATTCTTTACATGAGGTTAGAGAATTGCAGAGAATTTGATCAGCAATTTCCTTCCCTTTACAAGCCAAAATCAATTTCATCCTACTAATACCAAACCGCAATACCAGGTTCAAATGCAATGTTTTCAAGTAGCTATCAAAGTGAAATTAAACATTGGCATCCAAAATCTTGAAAGTTAAGGCTTACAAAATAAACTAGCTATCAAAGTTTTTCAAACACAAATTGCATACTCCAATCCGTAAAAACAATTAATTCTATTTCTCATCTTTGAATGCTATCACTCATAGCATCTGTCCATATATTTGTAGCTATGCCAGTTCTCCATGCATTAGCAATTTGTCGTTGTTGCTCTTGAGTTTGATTACCTAGTTCATCATCATTTTCTTCATCTTCAGATTCATCATCTTCTTGTTCAATTGGAAATTCATCAGAATGGCACTCTTTGCGAAGAAAGTTGTGCAACCCTGCACAAGCTAACACTAACTCTGCTTGTGTTTTAATTGGAAATGGAGGTGCGGACTTAAAAATTGTAAATCGAGATTTAAATACACCAAATATCCTCTCCACTACGTTTCTCAAGGAAGCATGTCGAAGATTGAACAACTCATTCGCATTTACGGGGTCATGATCGTTACCAGCAAAATCTTGGAGATGATATCGAACACCTCGAAACGGAGCTAAAAATTGACGACGATTTGCAAATCCACAATCCACTAGAAAAAATTTACCTAAAAATAAAACACATAAAGTTATTATTTATGGTACGTCCTAGTGTAAATAAATCAATGAATGAATACGAACCTTCTGGCACTTTAAGTCCGTTCCTCCTTGATACAGCATCATGTAACAGTTTGGAGTCATGAGCTGAACCCTCCCATCCGCTAAGAATATATATGAATTCCAAATCAAAGTTACAAGCAGCTAATACATTTTGTGATATTTTACCATGACGATCACGATAGCTAGCTACTTCGGGTCCTGATACCATTGCTGGTATATGTGTTCCATCAATAGCTCCAACACAATCCTAAAATAATTATAAGAGTTAATACATAGCTAACAATATGTTCATAAAATTTTTATAATGGAAGCATAATTATGCTTGAAAATATGTAACCAGAGACCTACATTTTTTTCTATATGTAAGAGTTGATTGTTTGAAAATATGTACAGGCCTTATGCTTGAATTTGGTTTTCACGTGGAGTTGATTGGGGTGTTACTAAAATTAATGCGTTGTTTGCTGGTAACTTTTTTAAAAGAAAAAAAAAGTTCTAGCATATTATGTTCTCCATCCCCCACCTTGTCATCTCACGCTTCTGCAATGTGTTTCCTATCCCTTCTGCATCTTTTGAACTTAACATCTTAAGAAGTTTTTTAACTTTCGCAGAGTTTCTCAATAATTAAAATTTTGGTTGACAATGCTGGAAGCAGCATTGGTGGCTCATAGCTAAGAATATGTTTATGAAACCAGTTTAACCAGGACATGATTAAGATAAGTAGTAATTACTAACCTTAAATTAAGGGTAAAATCTTGTACTTTCTCTTATTTTAGTTGACACCGTGGATCTAGGTTGGACCATCAAATCTGGTGCAATAGTGTTCAAGGCCTTCAAAACGTTGTTGAAATTTTTGCTTGTTGTAAAATGTGATCGCCGAAATGTGTCCCGAGTTTGGCAATATCAAGAATTTTGACCAATAGTGAGTAGAAATGTAGCAACCATTTCTTCAATACAAATAAATCTTGTACCCTTCAAATGCGTATTTTCCGCAAGGACGTCACATAGCTTTAAGAAAACATCTGGATACATCCTATATAGCACTCGAAATTCTTGAGGATCCTCATTCAATACCTTGTTAATATAATCGTATCCAGTTCTACTAATAGGTCGTCGAGCCAATGGACGTTCAATATAATCATCATGTATAATAACCATTAATGCATTTAGCACTTGAACTATTACTTGTACTGCCATCAATAGTAACTTAATGACTTCATGATATTCTTCATCTTCTCTTTGGGTGAGACTAGCAAAAACAAAAACATAATAAAATTGTTAAATACAAAATGTATAAACACGAAAGATCATCATGTGTAAATAATATATTCTTAAAAAAAAAAAAAGAACTCACCCTAAGGAAACCTTCCCATACTTCATCACTAGCTGTGAACTTCTTTGTGACAGGGTCCCAACCAAATCCAGAACTGTGTCTAAAAAGCTGGCAAATTGATTGAAATCGACCCTTCAATGTTTTCATACGGTTCTTAACATGATCTTCAGATTTTTTACACCCAAGTTTTTCATTGAGCGCGGGAACAATTTTGGCTTCTATGGTCTGCTTACTTATTATGCCATTAGCATCACGCCATCCATTGTTTACGGCCTCAACAAGTAGTTGTAACAACATGTTGTTCTCTTGCACGGACCACTGATTATAGTTTCCTTTTGTCTTTTCTTGTTGTGAATCTCCCATTTTTATAATCTTACTAGATGACGCATTATAATAAAACAATGAGACATGACAATAAAATCAAAACATGATAATAAAGATTATCATAACATGATGCATAACATGATAATAAAACAATGAGACATGACAATAAAAGCATAACATGATAATAGAGATTACAAGTATAAATGACTATAAAAAGGATTGGGACAACAGATTGACATATTATTAATAGGGATTACGCAACAAGTATAATGACTATAACAACAAACGAGCAGGTTGTTTTTTCCCTTTGTTTCTTCGCTTCAATTAGGGTTTTAAACCTGCTTGGTTTCTGTAGTTAGATTTTTGTTTTATTAACCCTAACATAGAAAGAAGTGGCACTAGAAGACTTGGCAGTGGACTAACTATATTATATAAATTTCCACTAATCTAGAAAGGACAACATAAAAATATTCAATTTTCCTTAGCATGACATGGATGATAAAATATTCAGGGTAATTTGCTTCGTGCCTAACCAAAAAATAAATAAAAATTGGAGACTGTAAGCTTTCTGTTGGTTCGGTTTCTGCATATCCCAGATTTGTAAGATATCTAGGGCATATAGGAATTTTCATTGGCCGTAGTTGTTTGGTAAAAGAAACAAATTCGCAACCTTCACAACAAAGGCAAAATCGAAGCAGACGAATAATGGGAAGAAGTTGCAGAGATTGTACCTTCGCTCGAACGGAGACTGGAGAGGAGAGAGCAGCACGCTCAAAATCTCTCAAAGTTTCTAGGGTTGAGGTGAGATTTGCCAAGCTCTTTGGTATTTATACATATCACCTTGAAATCCTCCAAAATCCACCAAATCACAAATCTATTAAAATCCAATTCCTTTTTCAATACACCTAAACTTTTAGAGACTTTCAAAAAGTTATGATTGAATACACCTAAATTTATAGGGAATTGTAAGAAGTCTTTAAGAATCTCAATTGAATACACCAAGATTTTTATAAAATCTTTTAAATTCCTAATTGAATACCCCTGGAATTATTAATTCCCTGAAACTCTCTGAGAATCCTAATTGAATACACCCCCCTTAGTCTAAAGTAGGAGGGGAAATCGCACTATTCATATGAACAGTGTTTTGGACCACATTTCAGTTTATTTACAAGACT
>VIEB01000155.1:18702-135074 GCA_006547085.1 Malus baccata
GAAAATGATATAGAAGGACCCAGCACTAGGGGTTTTGAGTTGTTTTCAAGCTCTCCTGTTAGGCGAAAGGAGAAAGCTGGTCAATCTGGTTCCAGTGTGAAGGATGAAAAGCTGGCACTTGAGCCGCTAGATCTTTCTCTTAGCTTGCCAAATGTTTTGTTACCCATTGGTGGTGCAGCTCCTGGTTGTCCTGACCAAGCAATGAGTGTTCAGTCTCTAAGTAATACTTTTCGTACTAACTCTGATGGATTTACTCAATCAGTATCCTTTTCAGGCTCTCAGTCGTTTTATCACAACCCTAGCTGTTCGCTAACCACCCAGAATTCGATGGACTTTGAACAGTCGGTTAAAAGTCGTCCGCTTTTCCAGGGAATCGATTGGCAGGCACTCGCTCAGACTGAGGCTAAGGGTAAAGAAGTTCCTTGGCAGGCACTTGTTCAGAATGATGCTAAGAGCAAAGAAATCCCTTTGTATCAAAGAATCTTGATGAATGGAAACGGGTCTCATCAACAACAGTCTCAAGCATCGCAAGGCATTCCAAATGGTCAATCGGTCCAAGGGCAACAACATCGTAGGCATCCTGAAGGAAGCTCTGAAGTGACGAATGGAATGGAAAGGCATCTGAGCTTCAATAAGCAGTTGTCAGGAGGACAGACAAGGAACCATGACGATGTTAGATCACCTTCGAATAGTGTTGGATCTCATGAAATGGGATCAAACTATAGTTTTGACAGAAAACGACTAATGAGAGAGAAAAGTAGTGGTAGTTTATATAGGACTAGCAGTCAGAAGGAACACGAGAAATTTCTCATTGGTGGAGCTGACTTTGTGGAGACAATCGTTGCCAGGATAGTCTCCGATCCCATACAGGTAATGGCTAGGAAGTTTCATGAGATGACAGGACAATCCACTTCATGTGTGAAGGAGACCATTCGCGATATGATGTTAAATATGGATAAGCGCATGCAACTGTTTGCATTTCAGAAGGCATTGCAGAGCAGGTCTGATATAACCATGGAGATGCTACTAAAAGCTCATCGTGCGCAACTGGAAATCTTGGTTGCTCTGAAGACTGGTCTACCGGATTATCTCCAGCAAGAGAATGGTGCATCTTCTGATTTGGCTGAAATTTTTCTTAACTCAAGATGCAGAAATCCTTCTTGTCGGAGTCTTGTGCCTGTGGATGAATGTGATTGCAAGGTTTGTTCGCAAAAGAGTGGTTTTTGCAGTGCGTGTATGTGTCTTGTGTGCTCTAAGTTTGACATGGCCTCGAATACATGTAGTTGGATTGGGTGTGATGTTTGTCTCCATTGGTGCCACGCGGATTGTGCATTGCGGGAATCTTATATTAGAAATGGACGCAGTGCTACTGGATCTCAAGGGATGACTGAGATGCAGTTTCATTGTGTTGCCTGCGATCATCCTTCTGAGATGTTTGGCTTTGTGAAAGAGGTTTTTCAGAATTTTGCAAAGGATTGGACAATTGAAAATCTTGCTAGGGAACTTGAATACGTTAAGAGAATATTTGTTGTCAGTAAGGGCATGAGAGGGAGACGACTTTATGAAATTGCCGATCAATCACTGGCAAGATTGGTAAACAAGTCTGACCTTCCGGAGGTGTACAATTATGTCATGGCTTTTCTTTTGGGTAAGTTATTTGTTTTATCAGAAAGAATTTATTGTTTCGTTCTTACAATACTATTCAGGGTCATAATCTGCATGCATTGTCATAATATCATTGTTTAGGATCATGCTTTTTCTGAAAAAGAAAAATTATCTGTAATATATTTTCAATTTGTCATATATTTGTTTTCAGTAGAGTGTTTAATGATATCGAGTTATAAAAGAAGAGTCATTTGGCACTATGTAGTTTTTCTTATATGACTTACCCTTGCTTTTGTTGGATTTTTCGTTGGGAAAATGGTTTTGGTATATCGTGCTGCATCATTTGTTAAATTTACAGATGCTTCCTTTCTCCATGGGTTACAAGATATCAATGTTACATGGAAAATTTTGATACTAGTGAATTGCTGTAAATAAAAGTTTTATAAATTGTGTTCTTTGTTATGACATGAATGGAAGCCCTTTGATATATTGAAGCAACTTGAAGCCTTTTGTTTTTATATTGAAGATGCAAAATAAAAATCTTTTGGGGGAAGTATTCGTCTTTCTGCTTGAACAATTAGAACTGATGGTTTCTGTAGTACATACATTATGAGTTTGGCTTGCTTGGAGCTTCGTGTTTCTTAGGATTATGGGTTTTGGGATTCAGTTTGATGCCTGGCCTAAATACATCCGTATCAATGTCTTGAACTACTTTTTTGTGCTTATGTGAGAATATTATGACATAGCACGAGTACAAAATCCCGAAGCAGAAAAGTCATGCCTTTATTGAGACAGTTTTGCCTTTTTGTTCTCTGTTGTAATACTGTGCTTAGTTAATTGGAAACTGTACTGTTTTTAAACAAGTCCTCCACTTTTGTTTCAGATGCTGACAGTTCCAAGCTAGGCAAAACAGCCACTTTATCTGGGAAGGATCAAAGTAAAGTGAACAATGGGATTGCTGGGCCAAGCCAGGAACCCACATGGCTGAAATCAATATACACAGAAAAGGTCCCTCAGTTGGAGACTGCAGCCAACACTCATCCCAGCTTTAACTACGACCAGCATGAGAAACGCATTATGGACGCAGAGTTGCACACAAGTGCCCAAAAAGAACCTCTTTTCGATGAGCTGGAGAGCATTGTGAGGATCAAGCAGGCTGAGGCAAAATTGTTTCAAACACGAGCAGATGATGCAAGAAGAGAAGCTGAGGGGCTGAAACGCATAGCAAGGGCAAAGAATGAAAAAATTGAAGAAGAATTTAGGAGCAGGATAGCAAAGTTGCGCTTAGTGGAGGCAGAACAAATGCACAGCAAGAAACTTGAAGAACTACAAGCTCTAGACCGAGTGCATCGTGAATACTCCAATATGAAGATGAGAATGCAAGCTGATATAAAGGATCTTTTGTTAAAAATGGAAGCGACGAAGCGGAACCTTTCTTTGTGATTGGCAAACGAAGAGGAGTCCCTGTAAGAGTTTTCGATGTGACAGGTAACCGTAACCTCGTGGTGCTGATAGTTTTATGTTGTACCTTGCAATGTAGTGGTTTTATAGCTCCAATTAGGGTATTTTTCATGGTAGTTTCTGTTGTATTTGTTTATTGAACCACTAACCAGAATCTGTACAGAGAGATTGCCTCATTTCTTTTATTATGTTATAAAGCAGTGCTCCTATTTATGGTTTTTGGAACCAATTCCGTTTTCTCATTCTACGCTTTTTTTTTTGTTCGTTGATTCTCTTTTGATCAGTTCAATTAAATGTTTATATTATGTCTATAAAAAAGGCGGAAATCAATTTCAACATATAATACATGTTTAGAAACTACAAACATCATGTCGCTGCTTTGTGTTTTCAATCTCCTGTCTGGCTCCTTGTGATACTTTGGAGTCTGCTCGTATCATATCATTTATCACCATTTCTTTAGCCTAAAGAAGGGGATGGGATTGCATACCGAACGACAGTGTTTTGGGGTTGCTTTCTGCGTTTGTGCCTGGTGCCCACGCGTCGATCATCGTGGGATGCTCCGCTTCGACTACGCATCGCCTTCTGCATCTTCACCGCTTCTTCCCCTCTCGCTCCACGCGTCGATAAACGACGAACATCCTCTCGCACCTAACCGCCTTATCCTTCGCGTCAGCGGCATGCGTTAGCAAATCCTGGAACCAAATCTGCAGCCGAATTCTTGCTCGCCCGAAGCTCGCCTCTGCCCTCTCTCTCCACCCTTCGCCTAAGGTTTGGTTTAGAGTCCAGACCCCTGTTTGGTTTCCGAGAAAATCACAAGCTCAAATTTTCTCGCACATTTTCTCAATTTTTGTGTTGGAATTGATAGGTTGCGGTGAAGGAGGTTATCGAGAGGGTTCTAGCTGGATCGATACGGCCTCGTTTCGTTGTGGCTAATATTGGAAGTGGGTTTGTATTGTATGACATTTCCAAGTTTGTATGTGTTTTTGCTCGTATAAACCCCTTAATCTTAATTAGTATTTCTGAGCACGGTGAGATTTTTGAATGATAATTTTTTTTTTTTTTTTGGATTTGTGGGTTTTAGAGATTTTTCTGTGAAACCCTTGATTTTTGTATTATTTTTGTATTGTTTGGTTATTAAGTTGGGTATTTGAGCAGTTGGATGCTCGGAGAGGGAACCTTTTCTGCCCATTCCTCTAAGGCAGTCCGGCCTAGCCATATTCCAATCAAGATCTTTTCAACAGCATCCTCTGGCAATTCAAATGTAATCCCCTCACCCATTATCTTTGAGAATCTTTTTCTGATGGAGTTTGTGGTGTTTTGCCGAATAGGGTTGAAATCCATTGGCTTGAACACAATGGCATCATCAACAGTATCCAGTGATTCTCGGGGATCAAAGTCTAATAGCAATAGGCGCATTAATTATCAAACCCTAGTTTTAACTGTTTGGATCATTGCGGATTTGGGGGTTGTTTTTTTTAATTGCGTTGCTTCTACTTGCTGTATATTGGCTGATGGGTTTCGGAGTATTTTTTGTTTTGTTGATTGGATTTCGCCATGCAGGATTGGTTTTGTGCTACGATTGGTGTGGCTTATGTTATTGTTTATGGGTTTGGTTAACAGGGTTTTCATTCATTTTCAGATTTGTTTCGACGCACACTTCTCAAAATTTGCAGGATGCTATGGTGATATTTTCTATGATCTAATCAAATGAACTATTTAATGTCAGCAGTTTGAGGGCTCCGATTGCAACACACACCAGCAGCGATGGGGGAGAAGTGGCACCGGGTGATGCAGAACCTATTCGGTGATCAATCCGAAGAGGAAGAGGTCGATTCCGAGCACGAGTCCAATCCCCATCCCAATTCTGTATGATCCTCTAATTTCAAGTTTCCTTCCTATTCATATTCCAAAAGCATGTTTGGGAGTGATTAGGGTTTCAAATTTTGCTTTAATCTGAGCTGAAAGGAAGATATAGGTTGTGGTTTTGTTAATGGCGGTGGATGATTTGGATGAAAGTATGTATCCTGGGGATTTTTTTTCTTGCAGTTGTTTAGGCCTGGACTGAAGAAGTTTTGTGGAATGAGATTCTTATGAGTAGTCAATTTTAGTGGGATTGTTGTTTCAATTTGGATAACGAATGATGCGTTTTCCTATTCGGTCTGTCCTTTGATGTAGCAAATCTGGAATTTTGTGAATTGTTCATTATTGAGAATGAAGTGCCACAAATTGAAGACGAATATAAAAAAAATTGCACATCTTCTGATTAGAAATATAGAATTGGTTTTAAATTATTTTTTGGACTGTTTGGTTCTGATGTGCTTTACCGATAAATCAAGGGTTTGCAATATAATTTTTGTGCTTTTACTCCTTTAAATGGTGGGTGTTATCATTTTCTCTCTTTTTTCATATCTGTCTTGCCATTGACTGGAGATGTGGGTGATCCTGCTACCCTGTCCACCGCAGTACAGGGCTGTAACAAGATTATCTATTATGCTACTGCAGGCTCTACCATCAGCGGAGACCTCTACAGGGTTGATCAAAGAGGGGTCTATAATCTTACCAAATCATTTCAGGTGTGATCCTTATTGCCATATCCTTGAAATACTCTTTTTTGACATTTAGTAATCTGTTTCGGTTTTGATGTCTTTTAAGTTCATGGGCTGGTTCAATGTTGGATTTGAATTTTACCCTTCGAGAGTTGCTTACAGGAAGCTTTTGACTGTTCGCATTGCAGGACTATAACAACGAAATGGCGCAATTACAATTGTTAAGTTCAGGACTTCGGAGTCAGTGGATGGATGGGAAAGTTCGTTCGTCAGGGGGCTTACTTTCAGGATGTGGTTGCTTGTAAGTATGATGGAGGAATGGATGCCAAGTTCGAATTCACTTTCACGGGAGATGCTGTTTTCTCTGGTAAGAGAAAGACTAAAGTGGGATTTTGAGGTTCTAAATGGAAACCAACTATTATTCCTTTTACTCTATTTCTTGCTGCATTGTAGGATATGTTTTCACCAGACGAGGGTACTAAAGCTAAAAGCAGCTTCCCAAGAACAAATTCATGGTATTTTATTATTAATTACAGATAGTATTTCTATGTTTTCCCTCTTTGTTTTATAGATAATCAACTGTTATTAAGCTGTTTTCGTAGTGATTAGAACTTCCTATAGAACTAATGAATCAAGTCGTAGCGAGATAAGCTAATCGAAACAGCACAAATATGAATGAAAACAGGTTCTCTCTTTGGTCTTTAACAGGAACGTGTGAGGCACCTGTTCGTTGACTAATTGAGTCCCTTCTCCAAGTTTTTAGTAGACATCGGGTCGCTGTAATTTGCGTTTATGAGCACACTGTGACTAAAGAAAATTTAAGCTGTCAAGTTCCCAAAATGTCTAAGGAGATATCATGTTTAACAAGTCACGAATTGTGATCAATCCAAATGCTTTTATGAGCACAACCATGTCATATTTAGTTTTTGCAGAGGTTGTAATAATTTTCCTTTGACTGATCTGTTAAAAAGTTTGTTTTTGTAGATGCCAAAGAACTGCATGGAAGATTTCTGTGTGAATGTCAAGGTCCGTACTTTTCCCTTTTTAGTTCTTAGCAATACAAGCATCTTCAACATTTAAAAAAATAAACCTATAACATGTTATAAGTATGAACTGGTGTGGGTTAATAATGAAGTTGGATATGCTGGATAGAAGATGAAAAATAAACCTATAACATGTATTCTGATTACATATAAGTAAATTTTTTGAATAAAACTTAATAAACCAATATATTTTGGTTGCAGATTAAGAAAAATTAAGAGACCTGTTCAATTGGGTAGATGAATAAAAGGAAAGAAAAGAAAAATATTAGAAAACATTCGGTATGTTTGAAGAATTTGTTTTTACTTAGGGAGACCATTTGATTGAGGAAATCGAGGAAAAGAAAACAAACTAACTAGGAGTTGTCTGTGTTGTTTATAGAGACAGGACAGAAAAAACAACAAATATTTTTGTTTTTGAAATGGTTGTCATGAATTTCCTTTTGACTAAACAAAAATTATCAGTTTATTTGCTTTACTGAGAATGTAGCGTTTTTTGTGATTAGTTTCGGGTTTTTGAGCAGATATTTGTGTCCCGAGCCGTATCCAAAGTTGATTTTGGACATTCTTCAATCTTAGAATATTTGGTTACTTCAGTGCATTGACAATTAATCTGGAATGACAAGTAATTACAGAGAATAAAAGCAAGAAAGAAATCACAAACTAATTGCAGACTGAACAAGGAACATGCCATATATATAAAAAGTAACAGACTACTCGGCAAGGCTAATACATTTTCCTAAAATGATTTCAAGTGGTTGCTGTTCATCCCATGTGTCTTCAAACTTGTGTCCCATGCTTTTAGTCCATGCCCTGTAGTGTACTATACACAGATGCCAATCACTCAGTGATTTGAAAAACCAGAGTAAAAATTCACTGCAAGACATTTCTACATGTATCTTAGGCATCCCCTCTATAAACTTTAATGCATGCACAATTAATTCTCCCATATACATACACAACTTTGTGAAAGTGGATGTTGTGTGTGTCTGTTTGCAAGTCACAAGCTCATTCATGTCTTACTCCCATCCCATACTAACAAATACATGCACACATAACAATTCTTAGATTTTCCACAAAACAGCACAGCACTACCAAAAAGGAAACC
Source organism: Malus baccata (assembly GCA_006547085.1). Taxonomy (NCBI): domain Eukaryota; kingdom Viridiplantae; phylum Streptophyta; class Magnoliopsida; order Rosales; family Rosaceae; genus Malus; species Malus baccata. The sequence goes on from VIEB01000155.1 coordinate 26,463, forward strand.
ACTTGCCACTTAAAGAAGCATGTTGAATACTTGGATGGTATTTGCCATGACCTTCCTTAATGATTTGCTTTGTGACTTTCTCGTGAAGGATTTCCACCTTAGAATCAACTTTTGGGGGGCCATTAGCATCTTGTGAAGGTTCCCCAAGAATGGAGGTACCATCTTCAGTTACCGTTTCATTTTCACCATCTTGACCTACAAACAAGATGAAAAGATGAGTAGTAGTCTATATTAATATGTGATTATTTGGAAATATAACTCACTCATACGCAGAGGGAAACGACAATCTTCCCCTTTCCTGCACATTATACAGTTACTACATAGCTGCCATCCCCACTTATACCACATGAGTTTTGGAACACAGGATTTCTGAGTTACTCAACATAAAAGCATGGAGGAATGATGAATCAGCGTACTGGAAGCGGTTGCATAATGTCTACCTACTGCATTCCTTCTCGATATACAAATTATTTCCGAAATCTTATCCTTTAGTAAATAAAAACAATAAGTTTCCGCCTCGATTATGACCGATAGAAGAATTGTTCTTGAAGAAAACATCACCCTGTATTCATTTAGTCCAACTAAATCACTCGAAAACCCGCTTATCAGGTTAATTTGACATTTAATTGAAGCTGAAAACCTACTATGAGTCTAAGATTTGACATATATTTGCTTTTACAGAAACCGAGTGTAGCTGAATGATTTGATTGAGTGTAAAAAGTATGACTTAATACTTGAACCGGAAATTAAGGCCAAACGTATGAATAAACATACCAAGTAGTTGACTTTCCTGCTCAGCCTGCTGCCGAACATCCTCCATTATTTCAAGCTTCTATAATCCAATGGGTCTTCTCAAAATTCTATAACTACCCAAATCAAAGACGCAAAATTTAATGCAATTGCATTCGAATTCCAAAACAAAAATTAGGAAGGGTTTCGTTTTCTTTGGAATTTTATCGGGAAAAAAAACAGAAAACGAAAAGTAGAAAAGGAAAAAGCGGGACTTACTTGTGTGATGAGATACAGAAGAGCGAGAGAATTTGTTTTGAATTGGGAAGTGTTATTCACATTTTAAAAATATCATTCTACACTTCTCTAATATAGAAAGTTTAGAGTGTAGAATAAGATTTTTTGAGTGCTAATAACAATTTCTTTTGAATTTGTATTGTGTTTTGTTTTCAACGATAGAAGAAGATTATAGAGAAACAACAAATTAATTAAGACCGTACCATTACACATTTATTTTTACTTGTAGAACACTTCTTTTAATTTTTTATTGTCGGATTAAATAAATTAAAAAGTATTAATAGTTAAAAATTAACAAGCGTGTAAAAGGTAAAAACATGTGTGTGAACAACACTTTCTTTAATTAATTAATCTCTCAAGTTTAAATAATTTGTCCTCAAATAGCCCTAGTCCACTCACCCACCTTTATTTGATATATTTGGACATTAAACAGGATATGAGGAGGATAAAGAAGTGGTTAAGCTGGATACGGTGAAAATGAGTATGAGTCAGAATTTTAGGCATAAAGTAAAAGCGTCGCTGTGACACCGACCGATATGGTGGATTCAACAGAAGATGGTCGGTGGACTGCCAGAGAATCCAGAGAGCTGCTAACTGGCATGGAAAATGATACAGAAGGACCCAGCACTAGGGGTTTTGAGTTGTTTTCAAGCTCTCCTGTTAGGAGACAGGAGAAAGCTGATCAATCTGGTTCCAGCATGAAGGATGAAAAGCTGGCACTTGAGCCGCTTGATCTTTCTCTGAGCTTGCCTAATGTTTTGTTACCCATCGGTGGTGCAGCTCCTGGTTCTCCTGACCAAGCAATTAGTGTTCAGTCTCTAAGTAATACTTTTTGTACTAACTCTGATGGATTTACTCAATCAATATCCTTTTCAGGCTCTCAGTCGTTTTATCACAACCCTAGCTGTTCGCTAACCACCCAGAATTCAATGGACTTTGAACAGTCGGTTAAAAGCCGTCCCCTTTTCCAGGGAATCGATTGGCAGGCACTCGCTCAGAGTGAGGCTAAGGGAAAAGGAGTACCTTCGCAGGCACTCGTTCAGAACGATGCTAAGAGCAAAGAAGTCCCTTTGTATCAAAGAATCTTGATGAATGGAAACGGGTCTCATCAACAACAGTCTCAAGCATCACAAGGCATTCCAAATGGTCAATCGGTCCAAGGGCAACAACATCGTAGACATCCTGAAGGAAGCTCTGAAATGACGAATGAAATGGAAAGGCAGCTGAGCTTCAATAAGCAGTTGTAAGGAGGACAGACAAGGAACCATGACGATGTTAGATCACCTTCGATAGCGTTGGATCTCATGAAATGGGATCAAACTATAGTTTTGACAGAAAACGACTATTGAGAGAGAAAAGTAGTGGTAGTTTATATAGGACTAGCAGTCAGAAGGAACACGAGAAATTTCTCATTGGTGGAGCTGACTTTGTGGAGACAATCGTTGCCAGGATAGTCTCCGATTCCATACATGTAATGGCTAGGAAGTTTCATGAGATGACAGGACAATCTGCTTCATGTGTGAAGGAGACCATTCGCGATATGATGCTAAATATGGATAAGCGCATGCAACTGTTTGCATTTCAGAAGGCATTGCAGAGCAGGTCTGATATAACCATGGAGATGCTACTAAAAGCTCATCGTGCGCAACTGGAAATCTTGGTTGCTCTGAAGACTGGTCTACCGGATTATCTCCAGCAAGAGAATGGTGCATCTTCTGATTTGGCTGAAATTTTTCTTAACTCAAGATGCAGAAATCCTTCTTGTCGGAGTCTTGTGCCTGTGGATGAATGTGATTGCAAGGTTTGTTCGCAAAAGAGTGGTTTTTGCAGTGCGTGTATGTGTCTTGTGTGCTCAAAGTTTGACATGGCCTCGAATACATGTAGTTGGATTGGGTGTGATGTTTGTCTCCATTGGTGCCACGCGGATTGTGCATTGCGGGAATCTTATATTAGAAATGGACGCAGTGCTACTGGATCTCAAGGGATGACTGAGATGCAGTTTCATTGTGTTGCCTGCGATCATCCTTCTGAGATGTTTGGCTTTGTGAAAGAGGTTTTTCAGAATTTTGCAAAGGATTGGACAATTGAAAATCTTGCTAGGGAACTTGAATACGTTAAGAGAATATTTGTTGTCAGTAAGGGCATGAGAGGGAGACGACTTTATGAAATTGCCGATCAATCACTGGCAAGATTGGTAAACAAGTCTGACCTTCCGGAGGTGTACAATTATGTCATGGCTTTTCTTTTGGGTAAGTTCTTTGTTTTATCAGAAAGAATTTATTGTTTCGTTCTTACAATACTATTCAGGGTCATAATCTGCATGCATTGTCATAATATCATTGATTAGGATCATGCTTTTTCTTTTCTGAAAAAGAAAAATTATCTGTAATATATTTTCAATTTGTCATATATTTGTTTTCAGTAGAGTGTTTAATGATATCGAGTTATAAAAGAAGAGTCATTTGGCACTATGTAGTTTTTCTTATATGACTTACCCTTGCTTTTGTTGGATTTTTCGTTGGGAAAATGGTTTTGGTATATTGTGCTACATCATTTGTTAAATTTACAGATGCTTCCCTTCTCCATGGGTTACAAGATATCGATGTTACATGGAGATTTTGATACTAGTGAATTGCTGTAAATAAAAGTTTTATAAATTGTGTTCTTTGTTATGACATGAATGGAAGCCCTTTGATATATTGAAGCCTTTTGTTTTTATATTGAAGACGCAAAATAAAAATCTTTTGGGGGAAGTATTCTTCTTTCTGCTTGAACAATTATAACTGATGGTTTCTGTAGTACATAAATTATGAGTTTGGCTTGCTTGCAGCTTTGCGTTTCTTAGGATTATGGGTTTTGGGATTCAGTTTGATGCCTGGCCTAAATACATCGTATCGATGTCTCTGAACTGCTTTTTTGTGGTTATGTGAGAATATTATGACATAGCACGAGTACAAAATCCCGAAGCAGAAAAGTCATGCCTTTATTGAGACTCAAAGTTTTGCCTTTTTGTTCTCTGTTGTAATACTGTGCTTAGTTAATTGGAAACTGTACTGTTTTTAAACAAGTCCTCCACTTTTGTTTCAGATGCTGACAGTTCCAAGCTAGGCAAAACAGCCACTTTATCTGGGAAGGATCAAAGTAAAGTGAACAATGGGATTGCTGGGCCAAGCCAGGAACCCACATGGCTGAAATCAATATACACAGAAAAGGTCCCTCAGTTGGAGACTGCAGCTAACACTCATCCTAGCTTTAACTACGACCAGCATGAGAAACGCATTATGGACACAGAGTTGAACACAAGTGCCCAAAAAGAACCTCTTTTCGAAGAGCTGGAGAGCATTGTGAGGATCAAGCAGGCTGAGGCAAAATTGTTCCAAACACGAGCAGATGATGCAAGAAGAGAAGCTGAGGGGCTGAAACGCATAGCAATGGCAAAGAGTTTTCGATGTGACAGGTAACCGTAACCTCGTGGTGCTGATAGTTTTATGTTGTACCTTGCAATGTAGTGGTTTTATAGCTCCAATTAGGGTATTTTTCATGGTAGTTTCTGTTGTATTTGTTTATTGAACCACTAACCAGAATCTGTACAGAGAGATTGCCTCATTTCTTTTATTATGTTATAAAGCAGTGCTCCTACTTATGGTTTTTGGAACCAATTCCGTTTTCTCATTTTACAATTTTTTTTGTTCGTTGATTCTCTTTTGATCAGTTCAATTAAATGTTTATAATATGTCTATAAAAAAGGCGGAAATCAATTTCAACATATAATACATGTTTAGAAACTACAAACATCATGTCGCTGCTTTGCGTTTTCAATCTCCTGTCTGGCTCCTTGTGATACTTTGAAGTCTGCTCGTATCATATCATTTATCACCATTTCTTTAGCCTAAAGAAGGGGATGGGATTGCATACCGAACGACAGTGTTTTGGGGTTGCTTTCTGCGTTTGTGCCTGGTGCCCACGCGTCGATCATCGTGGGATGCTCCGCTTCGACTACGCATCGCCTTCTGCATCTTCACCGCTTCTTCCCCTCTCGCTCCACGCGTCGATAAACGACGACCTTCTCGACGACATCCTCTCGCACCTAACCGCCATATCCTTCGCGTCAGCGGCATACGTTAGCAAATCCTGGAACCAAATCTGCAGCCGAATTCTTGCTCACCCGAAGGTCGCCTCTGCCCTCTCTCTCCACCCTTCGCCTAAGGTTTGGTTTAGAGTGTAGACCCCTGTTTGGTTTCCGAGAAAATCACAAGCTCAAATTTTCTCGCACATTTTCTCAATTTTTGTGTTGGAATTGATAGGTTGCGGTGAAGGAGGTTATCGAGAGGGTTCTAGCTGGATCGATACGGCCTCGTTTCGTTGTGGCTAATATTGGAAGTGGGTTTGTATTGTATGACATTTCCAAGTTTGTATGTGTTTTTGCTCGTATAAACCCCTTAATCTTAATTAGTATTTCTGAGCACGGTGAGATTTTTGAATGATAATTTTTTTTTTTTTTTGGGTTTGTGGGTTTTCGAGATTTTTCTGTGAAACCCTTGATTTTTGTATTATTTTTTTATTGTTTTGTTATTAATTTGGGTATTTGAGCAGTTGTATGCTCGGAGCGGGAACCTTTTCTGCCCATTCCTCTTAAGGCAGTCCGGCCTAGCCATATTCCAATCAAGATCTTTTCAACAACATCCTCTGGCAATTCAAATGTAATCCCCTCACCCATTATCTTTGAGAATCTTTTTCTGATGGAGTTTGTAATGTTTTGCCGAATAGGGTTGAAATCCAATGGCATCATCAACAGTATCCAGTGATTCTCCGGGATCAAAGTCTAATAGCAATAGGCGCATTAATTATCAAACCCTAGTTTTAACTGTTTGGATCATTGCAGATTTGGGGTTTTTTTTTTTTTTAATTGCGTTGCTTCTACTTGCTGTATATTGGCTGATGGGTTTCGGAGTATTTTTTGTTTTGTTGATTGGAAGTGTTGGAATCTAAAGGTCTTCGCCTAAGCCGATCAAAGACAGAATATATGGAGTGCAAGTTCAGTGCAAATGGAGGCCAAAACGAGTTAGGGGTGAGGATCGGTGATCAAGAAATACCAAAAAGCGATCGTTTTCGTTACCTAGGATCTATCTTGCAAAAGAACGGAGAATTAGATGGAGATCTCAACCATAGAATACAAGCTGGATGGATGAAGTGGAAGAGTGCATCCGGCGTGTTATGTGACCGTCGTATGCCACTGAAGCTCAAGGGAAAATTTTATAGGACGGCAATAAGGCCGGCGATGCTGTATGGCACAGAATGTTGGGCGGTGAAGCATCAACACGTACACAAAATGGGTGTAGCAGAGATGAGGATGCTTCGTTGGATGTGTGGGCACACGAGAAAGGATAAGATTAGGAATGAGGATATCCGGGGTAAAGTAGGAGTAGCCGAAATTGAAGGAAAGATGAGAGAAAATCGGTTACGGTGGTTTGGACATGTGCAAAGAAGGCCTACTGACGCTCCGATTAGAAGATGCGACTATGGGACAGAGGTTCAGGGCCGAAGGGGTAGAGGAAGACCTAGGAAAACTTTGCAAGAGACTCTAAGAAAAGACTTAGAGTACTTGGATCTAACGAAGGACATGACACAGGACCGAGCACAATGGCGTTCTAAGATTCATATAGCCGATCCCACTCAGTGACTTGGATTTTCCAAGTCTCCAACCGAGAAGTTTTCCTCACTCAGGAAATTAAGGGAACACTACCTCAACCTACATGCTCCACTCACAAAGCTCCAACAAAAGAAAATTCAAAGAACTTAGCGAAGAAGGCTTTGGTGTATTTAACACAATACGTTGAAATGAAGGAAAGCTTATTTATTGATATCCCCGATAAGCTACAAATATGTACATATACATGAGTCAAAATAAACAAACAAGAGGGAGCCTTCACAAAGGTTGCTTAGGAGAAGTCTCAGCAGTCGGTAGAGCCCCAGAAAGAGAAGGCACCGGAGGGGGATCATTCGGAGCCTCAGTACTGGACAGAACCCTAGAAGGAGGAGGCATCAGAGGTTGATCATTTGGAGCTTCATTACGCGGTACAGCCCCAGAAGACGAAGGCAATAAATGCCTTTGGAACAAACCCACAAATCTCTGATGATCAAGTAAAACCTGACCATCAGATTCCTTCATCTGGTCCAGCTTCCTCTTCATGTTTGTAGCATAGTCATGTGCGAGACGGTGCAACTGTTTATTCTCATGCTTGAGCCCTCTAATCTCCTGTTTGAGACTCATCACTTCGGCCGCCAATGATTCAACTTGGCGGGTTCGAGCAAATAGGCGTTGGGCCATATTAGACACAGAACCTGCACACTGAACACTGAGAGCCAGAGAATCCTTAACAGCTAACTCATCAGATCGTTTGGAAAGTAGTCTGTTATCTTTGGGAGTGAGAAGGTTCCTGGCCACCACCGCAGCGGTCATATCATTCTTCATAACGGAATCCCCAACGGTAAGAGGACCAGTAGGGGAGACGAAGGATGGGCGCCATATGTTGTCTGGAGAAGGCGGGGCTGCCTCTTCAACAAGGTTCAAGTCAAAACGACGGTCGGAGGGGCCAGACATTTTCAAAGGTGTTGAAGAGAGAAGAGGTCGAACAAATCAAGATCTTAGAAGTGTAAGAATGGAGCTTCTACTGGTGGAGATTCAAGTGTGCTTTGGAACTTAATGCCAGCCCCTATAAAAAGCTGCACTCGACGGAGCTTCAGACATCGAAGAGGCGCCTGCTCAGAAATCGAAGAGAGCGTTTGCTTTCTCAAAAGCTGGGCTGCTCAGAGATCACGAGGGTCGATCTCAGAAATCGAAGAGGCGTCTGCTTTCTCAAAAGCTGGGCTGCTCAAAGACCACGAAGGCCGATCTCAGAAATCGAAGAGGCGCTTGCTTTCTCAAAAGTTGGGCTGCTCAGAGACCACGAGGGCCGATCTCAGAAATCGAAGAGGCACCTACTTTTCCAGCCTTGTCAGCACCTGTCACACGCACACTCAGCTTTGCGGAAATTATGGGCATTCTGTCGAAGACTTCTGGTGAAGTAGAAAGCACATGAGTCTTACTGTTCAATCACCCACTTCCCACACGCAATAGTAGCTCATGGGTATCACAGATAACTTTGCCAAAGTTCTCTGCCAAAGTTGAGCACGTGAAGCTTGCAGCTCCCACTACATCGCTCTGACCAAGACGGGTAAAAGAATAGCAAAGAAACAGCACTAACAAAGTTTAGACACATAAATTTTGAAGGTCTAGCTACCATATTATTACCCACAAGGGCAAAGGAACAGTATCACTGCTGGATAATTGGAAAGTCCCTGTGTGTCAACCTCTGTGCTTCGTGGCAAGGTAGACTAGCAAACATGCCCAACCTTTACTCACATTCGAGAAAACACTCCCAACAAGATTGCTTGCTCCAAAATCGAAGAGGCACCGCCCTCCGCATCTCGAGAGCCAGACTCCCAACATGATTACTTTTTCATAAATCAAAGAGACACCGCTCTCCGAATCTCGAGAGCCAAATCCCTAGCATGATTGCTTTCTCAAAAATCGAAGAGGATCGTCTCCAAATCTCGAGAGCCAGATCCCCGATTGGATTGCTTGTTCGAAAACTGAAGAGGCAACACTTCCCCAACTGCAAGAGCCGGATCTCCTTGGATAAAGCTGTCTGTAATCTTCACACGCAACATCAACTTTCCAGATACCACAGACCACTTTTTCAAAGTGCTCTGACAGAGTTAAAACATGTGAAGCTGACAGCTCCCACTACCGTGCTATGACCAAGCAAGGTAAAGGAATAGCATTACTACTTATTGTTAAGGAGACTCCTATATATGTCGACCTCCATCCCCAACGGACAGGCAGACCTGCAAAAATGCTCAACCCTTCCTCATATCTGAGAGGGCACTCCCAACGAAGCCTTTCGAAATATTCAGCTTTCTTTCCCCCCGATAATACCTCTGCAAACAAGCTATACTAGAGCAAGAATATCTCATATCATCAGGGTTAAAAGCAAGAGTATCCCATATCATGCTTTTTCCCTGTCTTTTCCTTTGGCCTTGTTCTTACCTGCAAGACAAGGAGAAAGAGAGCAATCAGTCAGCACTTGAAATCAAGTTACCAGCCAGGAACTGACTGCCTGGAACCCCTTACCTGATTACTTACCTGGCATTGCTCTCGAGTACTCATCTTCAACATCTTATGCTTCCAGGGAAGATACCGCATCTGCCTGAGGAACAGATAGGGCAAGTGAGAAGGATACAAGGAAGCAGGTAGAGACAAGCGTAACAACACACGTGCCGATACATCCACTACTCTGTCAAAAGCAAAAGTATCCCATATCAGCAGGGTCGAACGTACTCTAGATTTGATGGACTTGTTTTGACCCTCAAATTCTTCAGTCGGCCTTATACTCTGGAGGAAACCAGAAAACCCTCCAGCTCAGTTCAAGAATAAGCCTGTGGAAAGTTACTTCTTCAAAAGCAAAAGTATCCCATATCATCTCTTCTCATTTTTCTTCTCTTTATCCTTCATGCTGCTGCAAGATGGGGAGAAGGTGAACAATCAGCCGGAGCTCTGATTGCTTACCTTGTCTGTCACCTCTTTCAGCAAATCCCCTAGCTCGGCAACTTGAGGGACTCCTACTACATGGTTTGTATCGCGCTTGACCAAGCCTGAAACTACAAGTAAGCTTCAAGTGAAATTGATACATTACCTTGTGCATCTCCACCAGTTAAAGATACCACCCCTGGATGGAGGAAGAGTACTTCCAGAGAAGATGCCACATCTACCTATGAGACAGATAAGGCAAGTCAAGACGATACCACACTCCGATACTTAGAAGTTTCGTGATTACGAGATCATTCTCCCACAATATTTCCTAATGTCATTTGTACTAAATCATTTACCTGTACTCACTAAAGGAGAGCTTGAACCTATGTACTTGTGTAAACCCTTCACAATTAATGAGAACTCCCCTATTTCGTGGACGTAGCCAATCTGGGTGAACCACGTACATCTTGTGTTTGCTTTCCTATCTCTATCCATTTATATACTTATCCACACTAATGACCGGAGCAATCTAGCGAAGATCACAAAAAGCGACCGTTTTCGCTACCTAGGATCTATCGTGCAAGAGAACAGAGAATTAGATGGAGATCTCAACCATAGAATACAAGCCGGATGGATGAAGTGTAAGAGTGCATCCGACGTGTTGTGTGACCGTCGTAGACCACTGAAGCTCAAGGGAAAATTTTATAGGACGGCAATAAGGCCATGTGACTACGAGACAGAGGTTTAGGGCCGAAGGGGTAGAGGAAGACCTAGGAAAACTTTAGAAGAGACTCTAAGAAAAGACTTAGAGTACTTGGATCTAACGGAGGACATGACACAAAACCGAGCGCAATGGCGTTCTAGGATTCATATAGCCGACCCCACTTAGTGGGAAAAGGCTTTGTTGTTGTTGTTGTTGTTGTTGATTGGATTTCGCCATGTAGGATTGGTTTTGTGTGCTACGATTGGTGTGGCTTCTGTTATTGTTTATGGGTTTGGTTAACAGGGTTTTCATTCATTTTCAGATTTGTTTCGACGCACACTTCTCAAAATTTGCAGGATGATATGGTGATATTTTCTATGATCTAATCAAATGAACTATTTAATGTCAGTAGTTTGAGGGCTCCGATTGCAACACACACCAGCAGCGATGGGGGAGAAGTGGCACCGGGTGATGCAGAACCTATTCGGTGACCAATCCAAAGAGGAAGAGGAAGAGGTCAATTCCGAGCACGAGTCCAATCCCCATCCCAATTCTGTATGATCCTCTAATTTCAAGTTTCCTTCCTATTCATATTCCAAAAGCATGTTTGGGAGTGATTAGGGTTTCAAATTTTGCTTTAATCTGAGCTGAAAGGAAGATATAGGTTGTGGTTTTGTTAATGGCGGTGGATGATTTGGATGAAAGTATGTATCCTGGGGATTTTTTTTCTTGCAGTTGTTTAGGCCTGGACTGAAGAAGTTTTGTGGAATGAGATTCTTATGAGTAGTCAATTTTAGTGGGATTGTTGTTTCAATTTGGATAACGAATGATGCGTTTTCCTATTCGGTCTGTCCTTTGATGTAGCAAATCTGGAATTTTGTGAATTGTTCATTATTGAGAATGAAGTGCCACAAATTGAAGACGAATATAAAAAAAATTGCACATCTTCTGATTAGAAATATAGAATTGGTTTTAAATTATTTTCTTGACTGTTTGGTACTGATGTGCTTTACCGATAAATCAAGGGTTAGCAAGATATTTTTTGTTGTTTTCTGTGTTAACTCTGCTTTTACTTCGTTAAATGGTGGGTGTTATGATTTTCTCTCTTTTTTCATATCTGTCTTTGCCATTAACTGGGGATGTGGATGGTCCTGCTACCCTGTACGCCGCAGTACAGGGCTGTAACAAGATTATCTATTGTGCTACTGCACGCTCTACTATCAGCGGAGACCTCTACAGGGTTGATCAAAGAGGGGTCTACAATCTTACCAAAACATTTCAGGTGTGATCCTTATTGCCATATCCTTGAAATACTCTTTTTTGACATTTAGTAATCTGTTTCGGTTTTGATGTCTTTTAAGTTCATGGGTTGGTTCAATGTTGGATTTGAATTTTACCCTTCGAGAGTTGCTTACAGGAAGCTTTTGACTATTCGCATTGCAGGACTAACAACGAAATGGCGCAATTACGAGCAGGAAAGAGTAGCAAGAGCAAACTTACAATTGTTAAGTTCAGGACTTCGGAGTTGGTGGATGGATGGGAAAGTTCGTTCGTCAGGGGGCTTACTTTCAGGATGTGGTTGCTTCGAAGTATGATGGAGGAATGGATGCCAAGTTCGAATTCACTTTCACGGGAGATGCTGTTTTCTCTGGTAAGAGAAAGACTAAAGTGGGATTTTGAGGTTCTAAATGGAAACCAACTTTTATTCCTTCTACTCTATTTCTTGCTGCATTGTAGGATATGTTTTCACCAGACGAGGGTACTAAAGCTAAAAGCAGCTTCCCAAAAACAAATTCATGGTATTTTTCTTATTATTAATTACAGATGGTATTTCTATGTTTTCCCTCTTTGTTTTATAGATAATCAACTGTTATTAAGCTGTTTTCGTAGTGATTAGAACTTCCTATAGAACTAATGAATCAAGTCGTAGCGAGATAAGCTAATCGAAACAGCACAAATATGAATGAAAACAGGTTCTCTCTTTGGTCTTTAACAGGAACGTGTGAGGCACCTGTTCGTTGACTAATTGAGTCCCTTCTCCAAGTTTTTAGTAGACATCGGGTCGCTGTAATTTGCGTTTATGAGCACACTGTGACTAAAGAAAATTTAAGCTGTTAAGTTCCCAAAATGTCTAAGGAGATATCATTTTTAACAAGTCACGAATTGTGATCAATCCAAATGCTTTTATGAGCACAACCATGTCGTATTTAGTTTTTGCAGAGGTTGTAATAATTTTCCTTTGACTGATCTGTTAAAAAGTTTGTTTTTGTAGATGCCAAAGAACTACATGGAAGATTTCTGTGTGAATGTCAAGGTCCGTACTTTTCCCTTTTTTGTTCTTGGCAATACAAGCATCTTCAGCTTTCTAAAAATAAACCTATAACATATTATAAGTATGAACTGGTGTGGGTTAAAAATGAACTTAGATATGCGGGATAGAATATGGAAAAGAACACTTAAGAAACCAATAGATTTTGATTGCAGATTAAGAAAACTTAAGAGACCAGTTCCATTGGTTAGATGAATAAAAGAAAAGAAAAGAAAAATATTAGTAAACATTCGGTATGTTTGAAGAATTTGTTTTTACTTAGGGAGACCATTTGATTGCCAAGGAAATCGAGGAAAAGAAAACAAACTAACTAGGAGTTGTCTGTGTTGTTTATAGAGACAGGACATAGAAAAAACAACAAATATTTTTTTTTATGTAATGGTTGTCATGAATTTCCTTTTGACTAAACAAAACATAATCATTTTATTTGCTTTACTGAGAATGTCGCGTTTTTTGTGATTAGTTTCGGGTTTTGGAGCAGATATTTGTGTCCCGAGCCGTATCCAAAGTTGATTTTGGACATTCTTCGATCTTAGAATATTTGGTTACTTCAGTGCATTGACAATTAATAGACGTAATTTTTTTATATCATTGTTTGTGTATAATTATGTGACTTGTATGTTATAACGTGACAAAGGTGATTTCGCTTTCAATACATCAACAAATATTAAAAAGAAATATTTAAAGAGGGCTGGAACCCAGTCGAAGCTGGGGGGCTAGGCCCTCACGCCCATATTATATTATTTAAAGAAAAAACATACAACAAGGTACATAGTACTTAAACCCCGATGATCAAAAGTAAAATCATATACAACCACTTCAAGCAATCAACATGACCCTTACATATTGAATCCAAAAGGTTGATGCCCCATTCACTGCATATAAGACTATATAATTGAAAAGAAGGAAATTAAAGAGAAAATAAAAAACAAATTGAATTTAGTGGGTAATAAATGCATACCGAAATCATCGATCCACATGGTATGCCATCTGAAAAGAAAAATAAAATGCTGGTGATGATGAATGAAGAATAAAAATAAGAGACGAGATCAGCATTTTAATATTTCATAGTTTATACTGAATTAGGCAAGTGTAAATTTAAACAAGTTAGAAAACGCACCTTAAGATTTATCAATTTGAATGGATTGGATGTGAGCAATCTTAAACCAGTCTTCACCTGTTTCTTTCTTGCATCTTTCGCTTAAAATGGGGCAACGCTGAATTTTCAATCTATTTAAACAAGGGAGTCCACGAATCCCTTCTGGCAGTGATGCCAAATTAGAGCAATTACTAATTGCAAGCTCCTGCAGTGACGTGAGATTGCTTATTTCTTCTGGCAGTGATGCCGAATCCTCAATTCCACTGAGTGACAGATGTGTTAATTTGGAGAGAGGAGGGGAAGAAGAAGAGGCAGAAACATCAACACCAACATCATGTGTAATATCAGATGCTCCTCTAACAAACAAGGAATCAACAACCTTCCAGCTGGTCTTCTCAAGTTCTATATAATCCACATTTGGATACAGGGGCATGGAAGTAAGATTAGGACAATTCTCGATCTCCAATGTAGAAAGACGGGGAAAAGAAGGCAACGACAGAATTTCCGTTGATGAAGAAGAAGAAGCACTGTTATGAGTGTGGGCCCTCCACCATCCCTTCAGAACAGGGCAATCTGCTATGGAGAGCTCCTCCAGGGAGGGAAAGAATGAGATCCTCATCATCTCATCACTCATACTATTACTGCTCTCTTTCTCTGATATGTACTCCAACTTCTCCAGACGCCAAAGAAGAAGAGACTTAAGGGAAGGCAAAAGATCCAAGGGTGGAAGATGTTGGCATCTCTTACAGTCAACCAATGTGAGATTAACAATATTAATGAGAGAAGAAAACCAACTCGCAAACCTCACACCACCATAATATGCTATGATCAACTGCTTTAGATTAGAATGGGGTTGCAATACTTCCATTGACTTTATAATATCCTCCTCATCAACTGCGCTTACATCTTCTCCCTTTTTCCAGACTAAACCCAACGACTGGAGATGCTGTTTGTCCTTGAGAGGTGTACCAACATTTGATTCTGACACCACATGATGACTCAACTTATCAATTGCTAACTCTCCCCGTAATTCGTTAAGGGTGGCCAGCTCAGCAAGACCAGCACTACCGCCCCTCCCCAAACAATTGCTTTCGCTCAAAACAAATCTATTCAATGTACGAACACCTTTCAATTCACCAATTCCACGTGGCATTCCAGTCAACTCCCCACACCCTTCCAAGATGAGATGCCTTAAGTTGATCATTTTTTTAATGTCTCTAGGCAATTCCACAAGATTCTCACAGAATGTAAGGTCTAGTGTTTCCAAATTCGATAGTCCAACTATCCAATCTGGAAGTCTCTTGATGGGATTCCCACTAAGATCAAAATATCTCAAATGTTTCATTTTTCTAAGATACTTGGGTAATGTTGTAATTCCCAATTTAGCAAGACTCAACATCCGCAATGACTTAAAATTTGAAACAATGGTAGCATAAAATGCATTACGTGAGGAGCTTTGGTGACCACCCCATCCTTGTTGGGGAAGAAAAAGAAAAGTTTGTAACTTGTTTGCTTTTAGCAAGGACGTTGGCACTTTCCATTTTGAAAAATCAAAATCAAAATTGAAAGATACGTGACGAAGCTTTTCATGAAAGTTCTTTCGGTTCATATCAACTAAAGAGCTCCTGACCCCTGACACTGAGATTGCAAGTTCATTCATGAGATCGTGCATTTTACAACTTACTATTATACCAAACTCATCTGTTTTTTCTTCTTGAAAAAACGATCTGCACAACAATTCCCTATAATATTCAAACGCAACATCCTCCAAACAGTAGTTTTCGTCGGATGACTTAATGAACCCTTGTGCCACCCAAAATCTAGCCAATCTTGGTACAGAGATCTCATAATCGGGTGGGAACAAGCTACAATAAGCAAAACAACGCTTCAAATGTAATGGGAGCACATCATAACTCAGTTTAAGTGTTGGTAAAATATCATTTTCTTTCTGATTTATTTTTGATAGTTTCTCTTCTTTGAAATTCAACCATTCTGTTTCGTTATCTTTGATGCGCAACATCCCACCTATCGTCCTTATAGCTAGTGGAACTCCATGACATTTTCTTACAACCTCCATCCCAACTGCCTTAATTGTTGGTTTCTTTGGTTCTTCTCCATTTTCAAAAGCCATTTTCTTAAATAAGGACCAGCTTTGCACTTCATTCAAACCCCTTAAGGTGTACAGTTTACTTGTGTGTGATGTCATCGCAACGATTTTAGTACGAGTGGTTATTAATATTCTACTGCCTTCTCCACCACCCTCTAACAATTCCATCAAACTAAGCCACTTATGTGGATCCTCATTCCACACATCATCCAACACAAGTAGGTATTTCTTCCCATCTACTTTTTTTCTAAGATCATCTTGCAGCTGATCCATATCAAGCTGGTCCACCTTATCACGCTCCTCTTTATCACGCTTGTCAGCTTTTAGGATTTTCTTAGCCAGTATATCCAACTCAAATATATTAGATACACATATCCATATTTTCAACTCAAAATGATTTTGAATCCCCTGATCATTGAATATGAGGTTGGCAAGGGCACTTTTCCCCAATCCTCCAAGTCCAACTATGGAAATGGTTGACACATTCTCAGTAGAGATGGGATCCAACAAAAGTTGGATAAGTGCATTTTTATCTTCATCTCTCCCTACAATTTCCTTACCGACAAATGAGTGATTGACCCTCTCTCTCAATATAAATCTTGTATCTTCACGATTAATGTTTAAGTCCTTGGGTTGACGGGATTCAATCTTACTAAGCTTCTTGTTAATATCTTTTATCTTATGACTCATCTCTAACTCAAAAACAAGTCGATTTGAGCTAGAAAAGAAAAGGCGCACCTGTAAGAATTTGAGCAGACACAATCATTTTTTCGATAAAACTGTATTAATAAGTTAAATAGAATTTTTTAACGGTAAGTTATATGAGACATTCAAAACATTTTTTCGATAGAACTGTATTAATAAGTTGATAGAATTGTATTAATAAGTTAAATAGAATTTTGTAACGGTAAGTTATATGAAACATTCAAAACAATAATTTAGAAGACTTATTGCAGTTAATTAGTTATATGAAACATTCAAAACAATAATTTAGAAGACTTATTGCAGTTAATTATGGGTTGTTGGGAGACCTATTGTGCTCCTAATAGGTTAATATCAATAGGCTTACGTGACTATGAAAATGTTCTACAAGGTGCAACCTCTCGAATCCTCTTGTTAATATATTTTATCTAATGATTCATCTTTCGTTAGAAAGCAAGTTGATTTGAGCCAAAGAAAAAGAGGCATACCTTCTCTGACAGCTTAGTATTACCTAGTCTCTGCTGAACTTCAGTATTAAACTCATCCAGCATATCATCGGCTTCATTAACTGCATCTTCTACGCTTTCGAGCCATAGTTTGACTTCATTGTTGTTGGCTTGCTTTTGCTCAGCGTCTAGAAGAACAGCTTGGAGTCTGACAACTGTCTCCTTGAGGTTATTGAGCTCATCTTGGACACCCCAAATCGATCCAATCTCTTGAAAAGCACGGTTGCCAAGACTTACAATGATCCGTTCTACGATATTAAAGAGAACTCCTTCTGCCATTTCTTGTATTCAGAACAAGCAAAAACCCAAGTGAAGTGAATTAAAATATAAAGTTGTAACTAAGAAATTGATTTTGCGTAATGAAAGATGGCTCCTCCTGCTAGTCTTTACATGCCCATCTCTCATCCAACCACTCACACATCATTCACTGTATAAAATAAAAATAAAGACCTAATAATGGTCAATATGTGACAGCTGGCTTTAATAATTGAAAGTTGGTTTTTAATGCCAGCTGGGTCCTTCACAAATTACAGCCGTTGGTTCCTGTCCTTCTCTTTTCCTCTACTTTTGTGCCCTAGCTAGTAAAGTATTAGCTAGTGTTCTACTAAAGCTTGTGTGAGAAAGCTTTTTCAGTATGATCGTCACACGAGTTGGTACATCACGTATTTTTATATAAATAGTAGGATATGTGTGTTAAAATGTTAATAATTTTAAATTTTAAATTTTGTACTATTTACATAAAAACATGTGGTGTACTATCCGTGTTCCATCTCAACTAAAAATTTCTCATTGTGGTGTTGTTTTTCATTTGATTTCCAAACGCATGTTCTCTCTTCCACCGCTCTTCTTTATTTTGTTTTCTTCTATTTGAATGGTTACGATTAAACCACATCAACATCTTATATTAATTTTTTATAAAAAAAAAAGATAAAATAAAAAATGTGAAAGAAAAAGATAGAAGAAATGAAAAGAGGAAGAGAGATAATCCTAAACCTCTAAACCTCTAGCAACCAGTCCAATTTTATTTGTATCTTTAGTACGAATTTATACACCCAACGCTGTACGTTTCTGACGCCTTCTTTCATCTTTCTTTCTGCTGAGAAAATTAGATCTCCTTCAATTTCTAGTTTCAAAAAATGAGGGTTGAGAAAAAAAAAATAATAATAATGCAACTATTTTGTCAAGTGTCTTCATCTCATAAGGTGTCAGATGATAGATGTAAAATGATAGGCTAAGATTGCTTTGATATAAGTTTGAATACTTCTAAAACTATGTAACCATTAGAAAATTACCAGTGAAGCAACATTATACACTAAAAGCAAAGGGAATGATGAGATATCATAATGTCCATTTATGTTGATGATATAATGCTAATAGACTAAAGAAAGTCATAAATTGGGATCCATTTGGAAGGAGGAAATTTCAAACCTCAATCCATTATTATCATTATGATTTTTAATGTCAGCTGGGTCCTTCACAAATAAAACAAAGACCTAATAATGGTCAATATGATTTAGCGTCGTGATAATATGGTCAATATGTTGCAGCTGGCCTTAATAATTGAAAGTTGATTTTTAATGCCAGCTGGGTCCTTCACAAATAAAACAAAGACCTAATAATGGTCAATATGGTTTTGAGTTGGGATAATATGGAGAAATTTAGTATTGAGACAGAAAAATAGGTGACATATTACGTATTTAAAAAATAATAATAATAAATATTATTTATAAATTATTAATTTTTAAATACATATATCTTATAACTTGTATAATAATGACACGTAATTTAAAGAAAATGATCATATCAATTATAGTTAAAGGAGGAGTTTCGTCATTCCGTGTATTGTATTGTGTATATGCTACAGCTGGCCTTAATAATTGAAAGTTGATTTTTAATGCCAGCTGGGACCTTCACAAATGATAGCCGTTGGTTCCATTTGGAATGAGGATATTTCAAACCTCAATTTGTTATTATTATTTTTTTTTTTTAACCAGACTTTATAGATTATTGTTGTGGTCATATTTTTATCATATATTTTCTTTGAGGTTTTTCTTTGCTAGGGCTACGATGTAGTCTAATTATGAATGCTTAATTGTTTTGTGATATTGTTATTATCAAGTTTTTATTACATATTGAGTATCTTTTGCTCTTCATAATGCGTTTGATTTTCATTTAGATGTTTGATCACCATCTAAGTTTTAGTTGAGTTGATTTGATGCAAGTTAGAGTAGATGCAATACTTAACTTGGATTTATCTTCTTGCAATTGATACCTACAAACACCTATTTGTAGATGTCATGCAATTAGGGTTCATGTGATTTTCCAACGATTTCCATATAGCTTAATAGGTTCTTACTTGTTTAAATTCATCTAGATGTCATAGAGGGTTAACATATAAGGATACTTTTAATGCAACCAGATGCCATGACCATTGAATAATTCAGGAAAACTTGATCATCAATATTGGAGAACTACTTGAGCATAACATATTAAGAGAATTAAGTAGAATTGGTTACGGTGAATTCGGATGTCCTAGGTCTTACTTTTCTTATTTTTTTTTTAGTGAAACGGTAGCGTTAGTAAGTTAAATGTTAGATTAGCTACCGACGGGGTTCAAACCCACGCCGTCATGCAAGGGCACAACACCTTTCCACCACTGTGGTAAATGGCCACTTGCACTTTTCTTATGTTTTTAATTTTATTATTTCATGCATTTTATTTTCAAGCTTTGTTTATTTTTCATTTTATTCAAAATCTCATATCTTTTCGTTAAAGCTTCGCAATTATAATTTATTTCAATTTAGTTAGTAAGATTTTAGAATCAATTCGATCTCTGTAGAATGATATATATATATATATATATATGCTTCAAAGCTATACTATCATCTGATTTGTATACTTACAAACACTAAAATTCGAGACTTAATAAAGTTAATTTTAGTTATCTAATTTTCGCAACACTTATTCCCCTAGTCTTTCCAATTTCTCTAATCATAAGGTAAGCTCGTTGAATCCTCCTCATCCTCAAAAGTTCAAAACCATAAAAAAGAGTTTGAACGGTCTTCATCTTCTTCTTTGTCTGCATTTCCCGCTACTCTTTATATGCCCATCTCTCATCCAGCCACTCACACATCATTCAATGTATAAAATAAAAACAAAGACCTAATAATGGAGAGATTTTTCAATGAACCGACACATAAGTAGTACACTACGTATTATTATAAAAATAAAATGATATATGTATTAAAATGTTAATAACTTAAAAAATAAATTTTTTACCACTTATATAAAAACACGTGATCCATCATCTGTATTCTCGTCACAATGAAAATTTTATCTTAATAATAGTCAATATGGTTTGCGTTGTGATAATATGGTCAATATGTTACAGCTGGCCTTAATAATTGAAAGTTGATTTTTAATGTTAGCGGGGTCCTTTACAAATAAAACAAAGACCTAATAATGGTCAATATGGTTTTGCGTTGTGATAATATGGTCAATATGTTACAGCTGGCCTTAATAGTTGAAAGTTGATTTTTAATGTTAGCTGGGTCCTTCACAAATAAATGAGTTTTAAAGAAAAGCCTATGATACTGTTCATTTTAACGAAAAATCATATTTTTATACTAAAAAGTCAAATCTGGTACTATTTATTTTACCCTTTATTTTATCCTTATCGTTAAAACTCAAAGTTTTCAAGTAATTTTCATTAATTTTCCTATAAAACAAAGACCTAATAACGGTCAATATGGTTTTGCGTTGTGATAATATGGTCAATATGTTACAGCTGGCCTTAATAATTGAAAGTTGATTTTTAATGCCAGCTGGGTCCTTCAAAATTAAAACAAAGACCTAATAATGGTCAATATGGTTTTGCGTTGGGATAATATAGAGAATTTTTCACTGTAATAGAAATATAGATTGTATACTACGTATTTTTATGTAAATGATATAAAATTTTATTTTTTAAATTATTAATTTTTTAACACACATATTTCACTAGTTATATAATAAAAAATAGTGTGTTATTTCGCGTGCCGGTAACATCAAAAAATCTCTCGTTAATATGGTCAATATGTTGCAGCTGACCTTAATAATTGAAAGTTGATTTTTAATGCCACCTGGGTCCTTCACAAATAAAACAAAGACCTAATAATCGTCAATATGGCCTTCTCAAAAACAGAAAAAAAAAAATAATAATGGTCAATATGATTTTGCGTTGGGATAATATGTAGAATTTTTTATTGTAATGAGAACACAGATAGTATATTATGTATTTTTATATAAATAAAAGAAAATTTTATTTTTTAAATTATTAAATCTTTAATACTTATATTCTACTATTTATATAATAATTCATGATATACCATTTTATATGTTGATTAGACTGAAAAATCTTTCGATAATATGATCAATATGTTACAGCTGGCCTTCATAATTGAAAGTCGATTTTTAATGCTAGCTGGGTCCTTCACAAATTATAGGTTCCTGACCTTCTCTTTTCCTCTACTTTTGTGCCCTAGTAGCTAGTGCTATACTAAAGCTTGTGTTGTATCTTTCTTTTGATTGCCAACACATGTTCTCTCTCCCGCCACTCCCTGGGCCCACGCGCTATTATAACCAGCCACCATTTGTACACCCACCGCTGAACATTTCTAGACCCAACACTTCCAAATAAGAAGACAACCCTCTCTGGATATTCTTTGTGGGGATTTAAAAGATCTTTAAATTCTATACGTATATTATTCATCGTACGGTCAGTTTTTATTAGATATTGTTCATGTTTAATATTAAATGCATATATTTAAAATAATTTTTGACCGTACGATGAACGATGAATGTATAAAATTCGAGAATCGCTAAGATCCCCACAAAGAGGAAGCAGAGGAGGATATCCTCTTGCTTCCAAATAGAAGCAACCAGTCCAATTTTATTTGTATCTTGAGTACAAATTTATACACCCAGCGCTCCACGTTTCTAAAGCCTTCTTTCAGCTTTCTTTCAGCTGAGAAAATTAGATCTCCTTCAATTTCTAGTTTCAAAAAATGAGGGTTGAGAAAAAAAAAACAAATAATAATCGAGAGTTTTAATAAAATACTTCCGGTACTATTTATTTTTAACAAAAAATCACATTTTTCCCTTTCTTTGATACTATTCATCTCATAAGGTGTAAAATGAACGGCTAAGATTGCTTTGATGTAAGCTTGAACACTGCTAAAACTATGTAGGAACTATGCTAGTAGACTAAAGGAAAGTCATAAATTGGGGTTCATTTGGAATGAGGAAATTTCAAACCTCAATCTATTATTAGTATTATTAATTTTTTATTCAACAAATGATATTATTTACATTAAGGGTGTGTGAGAGTAAATTAAGCATCACAATACTCTAATGTGATTCAAATTCGTCTTTGGCAAGAATCGAGCCTAAGAATTATCACGTACAAATCTAGAAGAATATCACTAGACAGCAGCACTAAATGGCTCCTCAATCCAATATTTTTATGATTTCATATAATATGACATGCTTATTTATATATAATAGGAACTAGAACCATTCGGATTCTTAAGTTTCATGCGTTTATTGAAAAATATCCACATAAACAAAAGAAACAAGAAGCACTTCAAAGAAACAAATTGACTCGTTTTACACACCATCTAAAATATTATGGTGGTGACGGAAAATTCACAACCGAAAACTCAGTAAACAAAGCGGAAAATGAAATAAACTCTTGTATAACAATTTAGACCACTTCAATTTGATCACTGTATCTTCGTTCCCGGCTAAAACTATAGGCATCTAAATGCTAGAACTTGTGAGGGACCATTGTCCCACATCGCGCATCAATATTCACCAATCCCTCTTTATAACTGAGTTCATTCACCTTGCCTGAAAGAAAATGGGCTAAACCCATGGACCTTGAGCCTTGAACTTGGGATGGATTTGGGTATGTATTAAATGTCAAAGATTGGGTTGTATCCTACAATATAGAGACACATCACGCAATGTAGAAGTTCGTGAACTACTACGTCAGTGACCATTGTTGTGATTTTATTTACAACTTTTTTTTTTTTTTTTTTTTTTTTTAAAAATTTTTTTTCATTAGTTATTCATATTGTGGTTAATTATATATAGTGGAATTACATTTCAATATAAACTGTGAAATTATTATACATTATATCTTGTTATTTGATTGGTTCTAACACTAAACTCCCTCCCGAGACGTAAAAGAGTGAACCTTCAGGGTCACATTTCATAGCCTTGTTTATTAGCAAGTTCAACACACGGATTTCCTCATTTATCATGCAATTCAAGAGCTTAAGATCTTTGACTACTCAGCTTTATACCTTTCGCGCCCGAAGAGACGATAGAAGAATGACAACGGCCAGTGCCAAAAGATGAATAACCAATTATCCCGTTTGGGTTTTAGGTTCTGGGGTTGCTCCGAAAATTCCCTTGTAGATTTCTTTTTGTTTCTGATAAACAGCCTTGTCGTGTTCAGCAAGCAGACGGAACTCTCTTGCAATAGCTTTGTCTTGCGGTGCAAATTTGCGCGCCTTTAGAAAGTCTTCCGGCGCAGCACCTGTCTGCCCAAGCTCTGCTCTGGCTTTTCCTCGCCTAAATAGCGCTTTGCGTTGTTTTCATCCTCTGCCAGTACCTGCGAGCATTCATTCATCCATTACAGTTAACACAGTTGCATTGACAATTTGAGGGTATTCATGAAAAGTTAAATATCTGCCGACTCCAAGCGAAGCAGAAAAATCAATTATTAGACATTAGTTGGATTGACAATTTATGGGTATTCACGAAAAACGTAAATATCACCCAACTCCATACGACGCAGAAAAATCAATTATTAGACGTTAGTTGCATTGACAAGTTAAGTTATAACAGCCATATAGTTTGAATAACAGGATGATGCATGGGTGGTAACATAATAAAGGGATCATAAGAGTCCTGTAGAACCTAAAATTCGATTATTGAATGAAGAATGGTGTCGGTCAGCCTACAAACTTTTCGCCGGTCCATACTAAGAGCATTTTCATTTTCTACGGCAATCCAAAATAGCAGGTTAAAGTGAATGAAGATTCAAACTTGGTGGGATGCAGTTATACTCCCAAATAAGCCTACAAACCCAACTTTCTAGTATCTAATGATGAATAGCACAACCGCTGAACACATGAAGTTAGATGACCTTCTTGTGATAGCAGCATACTTACAATACTGCATTGTCCAATGGCTTCTTCATAACGCCTGAGCTTTATAAAAGACGCTGCCACGTTAAGGTGGCATGGATTTTTAACGGCTAATGCAATGTCCCTGTACTTCCCAAACAACTGGAACATGAAGTCGTCACCCATTTATGCTATAGCCTAAGAAAACCCACCAGAATCATGTCAGAAAGGAAATATAAAAATGCTCATCAGCCATAAATAAAATATGTAAGAATTACAAGTGCGTCACCATTTCATACAGTTGCATTGCCTCCTCTAGTTTTTCCTCTTTAAATAAAGCATTTCCATCCATCTTTCTTCTATCTGCTGCTCCAATCCTTTCATCACAGTCATGTCACTACGAGCTTTCCCCTATGAAAGGCAGAACCCATAAATATACATGTTACTGTATTACCGAAGCAAATCCCTAGTAAAGAGATTCTGAAACTTCCATTGGTAACTACTTGGGAAGACATTTGAAAGCAAGTGACCAACTTACTTCTTTGGTTTCATCAAATCCAATAAGCTCAACTTCATATGATATATCTGCCACCGGTGGAACATTCGGAAAAGAAAAGCTCCCTTCTTTCCCAAACCCTAACTCCCAGCCTACATGTAATAGGGCACTCTCTCCAGACTTCATGCTGGACACCCCAATAGCCCAGCCAGTCATTTCTTTTTTCTTTGTTGCAGCAACAAAAATATACTACTAATAAGTTCATAGCATTTAATACCACCACATAATGATTAAATGCTTATGGACCCAAATCATATCAAATGACAAATTAACTATAGAGAACAAAAGCAATAAAGAAATCACAAAACTAATTGCAGACTGAACAAGGAACATGCCAGAATTCTTCTACATATATTTTGTATATATCATAAGTACCAGACAACTCGGCAAGGCTAATACCTTTTCCTAAAATCATTTCAAGTTGTCGTTGTTCATCCCATGTGTCCTCAAACTTGTGTCCTATGCTTTCAGTCCATGCCCTGTAGTGCACTATCACACATATGCCAATCACTCAGTGATTGAAAAAATCAGAGTAAAACTTCACTGCAAGACCATTCTACATGCATCTTAGGCATCCCTTTTATAAAATTTAATGCATGCACAAATAATTCTCCTATACGCATACACAACTCTGTGAACATGGATGTTGTGTGTGTCTGTTTGCAAGTCACAAGCTCATTCATGTCTTACTCCCGTACTAACAAATACATATACACATAACAATTATTGGATTTTCAACTAATGTACACAGCACAGAAGTACCAAAAAGGAAACCACCGGACACTTACAGAAACATGTTGAATACTTGGATGGTATTTGACCATGACCTTCCTTAATGATTTGCTTTATGACTTTCTCGTGAAGGATTTCCGCCTTGGAATCAACTTTTGGGGGGTCATTAGCATCTTGAGAAGGTTCTCCACGAATGAAGGTAGCGTATTCAGTTACTGTTTCATTTTCTTTCACCATCTTGACCTACAAACAAGATGAACAGATGAGTAGTAGTCTATAATGTCATGGCCCTTTCCGAGGCTCACACGGATTGTAATACCCTATAGGAATTTATAGTTCCCCATAATATATGATTATTTGGAAATGTTATTCACTCGTACGCAGAGGGGGAACGACAATCTTCTTCTTTCCCTTGCACATTGTACACGGACTATATAGCTGCCATCCCCACTTATACTACATGAGTTTTGGAACAGAGGATTCTGAGTTACTCTACATAAAAGCACGGAGGAATGATGGATCGGTGTGCTGGAAGCAGTAGTCAAAATAATCCAACTATAGCGTTCCTTCTGGATATACAAATTATTTCCAAAATCTTATCAATTCGTAAATAAAAACAATAAGTTTCCGGCTTGACCTAAAGATGAATTGTTCTTGAAGAAACTAAGTAGAAAAGAGGTAAGAAAACATCATCATGTATTCATTCTGTCCAACTCGATCACTCGAAACCCCACTTATGAGGTTAATTTGGCATATATTTGAAGCTAAAAAGCTACTAAGAGTCTAAGATTTGACATATATTTGCTTTTACAGAAACCAAGTGTAGCTGAAAGATTGAATGAGTGTAAGTTAAGGCCAAAAGTATGAGTAACCATACCAAGTGGTGGACTTTGTTGCTCAGCCTGCTCCAGATCCCAGAAACATCCTCCATCACTTCAAACTTGTATAATCCAATGAGTCTTCTCAAAATTCGGCAAATACCCAAATCAAAGGCGCAACATTTAATGCAATTGCATTCGAATTCCAAACCAAAAAATAGGAAGGGTTTCGTTTTCCTTGGAATTTTCTCGGGAAACAAACAGAACACGGAAAATAGAAAAAGGAAAAAGCAGGACTTACTTGTTCCAGTTCAAATCTGCTGTGCCCAAAAGGCCTTCGCCCCCGCTCTTCCTGCACTGCCCTTTTGACACCTGTCTTTTTACTTAACAGAGAAGATTAGCCGTTTTGAACCGGGGTTATTTATTAGGGATGTGTTATCCACACATCCTTATTAATTTCTATCTATTGATTTTCTTCAATTCGTTCAATTCGACAGCAGAAAATTAGAAGGATGTATGAAAAGTAAAATAGGGTGGATGAATATCACACCTCTATTTATTATCCCAAAACCACTTAATGTATAATTGTATATTTTTATAATTAAAATCGTTTAATTTTTTTTAATTTTTATTAAAAGATACTTTTTATAAGAAGTTGTTTCAAATCGTAAACTGTTTATACATCTGAATAGATGAAATAAATAAATGGTGTGAGTATTAAAGAACATATTTATGAAGACTAATTATTCATTTGACACATTTAGACATAAATGGAGGCATCATATGCCCAATGGGGGCAGTTATCCACACTCAAATCTTTTTGCCATGAACAATGCTCCAACTAATATGGACACTAAAAAATAAAGTCTCAGTCAAAACACTCAACTCAAAATACTTTCTCGCGTTCTATACTTTTCTTACTCTCCCACCCTTATGTTCATGTAATTTTTCCATTAGCTAATAATTTATAATTTTACTATTCCAACACCAGCTATCCAATATCATGTTGTTTGACAATAAGTTGTCACCACTAGAATAATATTTGATGTGTTGTAAAGTAAGGAATCTTATTTAGAATAGTTTGAGCGTGATGTAAAGTACTGTTAATTGTGATGTAGAGAAAATTCCTCCATATCTTATATAAGGGACAAAAGAGAACGATGCCTCTTGTCTCCAGATAGTTTTAGGGGAGGTTCGGGGAAATTTCCTCCCAGACCTATAGATATGTGTGTATTCCATGTAAGAACGCATACTTGAACGGAAAATTAGTTCTTTGTGTAAACTTCTCTTGTTGAGTAAATATCCTTGCTTGAGACATCCTTGATTTGTAACGATCCTAACGGAAAATGAAGTGACATAAGGCAGTGTAAACCTTCTTGTTCACAATACAAACATATTTGAATGCATAAATAAACACATCCTTGGTGCGACATTCCCCAATTTCAACAAGCAGAAAGTCAGAAACCGATTTTAGAATCTCTATCCAATGGTGCTGTAGAAATTTATGTTCAAAAATATATGTATTTCGTATGTTTTAAGAGTTAACAACTAACTCATATATATGAGTAGTAAAGAACCGGTTACAACCAACCATCCCTATACAAAACTCTTGGGACAACTCAAAGATAAAAAACTGAGAGGACTTATAATACTAACAGCTCCATAACCATCTCCATGCTGCCCGTGCTTGTCTTTGTCGAAGACCACACATGATGTGGAGATAGAAAGCTGACAGAACAAGAGATAAAAAACTGAGAACAACTCCATGCTGCCCGTGCTGCATGTGCTTGAGTTTATTATACAATATTCAATGTCCATACTTCTTGGTTCCAACACCCCCCCTCAAGATGGATCAAGGGGATTTATTGAGCCGAGCTTGCCCAGAAGACGATGAAACTGAGCAGATGGTAGTGCTTTGGTGAATAAGTCAGCCAATTGATCATAACTGCGAGTGAACACAGTATGAATGACTTGAGATTGAACCTGAGATCGAACAAAATGACAATCCACCTCTATATGTTTCGTTCTTTCATGAAAGACAGGATTAGCAGCAATATGCATGGCTGCTTGATTGTCACACATAAGTGGTATGGAGTTGGAACAATGAAACCCTAGATCAGATAGAAGACCTTTGAGTTAAATAAGCTCACATGCAGTGGCTGCCATTGCACGTTACTCAGCTTCTGCACTAGACCGAGCAATGACCTGTTGCTTCTTGCTTTTCCAAGTTACAATATTGCCTCCAACAAACGTGCAATAGCCTGTCGTGGACCTTCTATCAATGACATTGCCTGCCCAATCAGCATCAGTGTAACCACTTATGCTTGTGGATTGGTTATTTTGCATGAGAATTCCTCGTCCAATGGACCCTTTAAGATAACGAAGGATCCGTTTGACAATGTTGAGATGATCAACGGTGGGAGAATGCATAAATTGACTAACTATGCCCACTGCGTAGGTGATATCAGGACGAGTAATGGTGAGGTAAATTAACTTACCAACCAGTCTTTGATAATAACTCACATTATGAAGAGCTTCCCCATCCATAGTAAGCTTGAGCTTGCTGTCAATTGGAGAGGTTGCAGGTTTGCAATCAAGAAGATTTGTCTCCTTGAGAAGATCAGTTACATATTTTCTTTGGTTTAGGAATAGTCCTTTGAATGAGGTAGCCATTTCTATGCCAAGAAAATACTTAAGCCTCCCAAGGTCTTTGATGGCAAAGGTCTCTTGTAGAGATTGCTTTAAGGCTGCAATCTCAGTTTCACTTTCACTTGTGATTATGAGATCATCCACATAGATAAGAATCATCAATCGTCCTCTCATTCCTGTTCGAACAAATAGAGAGGAATCTGCATTGCTTCTAAGAAAACCAGCCCTTTCCAACACTGAGCTGAGCTTGGCGTACCAAGCTCTTGGAGATTGCTTTAAACCGTAAATAGCCTTGTGAAGTTTGCAGACCATATCATTTTGGGCTTGAATATAACCTGGTGGAGGTTGCATGTACACTTCCTCTTGTAATTCTCCATGGAGAAATGCATTTTTTACATCCATTTGATACAAGGACCAACCAGAATTAACTGCCACAGACAAGAGAACTCTGACAGTGTTCATCTTGGCTACTGGTGCAAAGGTTTCTTTGTAATCCACTCCAAAAGTTTGAGTGAATCCACGTGCAACGAGTCTGGCTTTGTGCCTTTCAATTGAGCCGTCAGCTTTGAATTGTACCTTGAAGATCCACCTGCTGCCAACAGCCTTTTTTCCAGGTGGTAAATGAACAAGACTCCAGGTTTTGTTGTCACTCAAGGCTTGTAATTCCTCTGACATTGCCTTCCTCCACTTAGATGATTGGTTTGCCTCCTGAAAGGTGCTAGGTTCAACATTATTTGCAACTTCAGTGAGAAATGCAATGTGAGAGTTTGAGAAATAGTTGTAATTGAGAGTTTTAGTGTGAGGATGCCGTGAGGCATAAGTAACATAGTCCATCATCTTAGCTGGTGGCTGTCTTGTTCGAATGGGATATTTCCTAGCTTCTAGAAGTGGTGTTGGTGGTAGAGAGGGGCTTGGGCCTGTCTGAACTTCACCTGTATGCTCACTGATGGATTGAGAGTGTAGTTGGCCCACACTTGGAATCAAGTCATCTTGAACTTCTTCAATGATTTGACCATTTGAGATGTGATCCTCTGCTAGTGTATCATGGTCAGTGACTCTTGGTAAGGGAAGCAAATCACTCAAGGTCTCATTCTCATTAATATGAGTCTCATTGCTTTTATAGTAGGGCATTGTTTCATCAAAACGAACATCCCTTGACACAATACATTTCTTTGTGATAGGATCAACACATTTGTATCCCTTCTGAGTTGGTGAGTACCCAACAAAAATGCACTTCACTGCTCTAGCTTCCAATTTATCACGATTAGGTGCTTGCACATGGACAAAGCAGCTGCAACCAAACGTTTTAAGATGCGCCAAGTTGACTGCCCTATTGTTTAGAGTTTCATGTGGAGTTTTGAACCCCAATACTTTACTTGGAAATCTATTAATTATATAGGTAGCAGTGAGAATAGCATGTGACCAATATCTTTTGGGAACATTCATATGCAGCATTAGAGATCGAGTTTTTTCAAGCAGATCTCTATTCTTCCTTTCTGAGACCCCATTTTGTTGGGGTGTCCCTACACAACTGGTTTGGTGAACAATCCCTTGTGAACTCAAGTACTGAATCATGTTATTGGACAGAAACTCAGTGCCATTATCTGACCTAAGCACCTTAATGTTTGAGTTGTATTGAGTTTGTACAAGTTTATGGAAATCTTTAAATATGCAGAAAACCTCACTTTTTGATTTCATAAGGTATAGAAAGGTAGTACGAGTGAAATCATCAACAAATATGACAAAATATTTGTAACCATCCATTGATTCAATTGTAGGTCCCCAAACATCCGTGTGTACTAACTCGAATGGTTTACATGTCTTAAAAACAGAAGTGACAAAAGGTAGTCTGACTGATTTTGAAAAATGACATGTTTCACACTCAATGGGTGATTGACAAAAACCGGGAAACAATTTTGAAAAAACAAGTTCAGATGGGTGAGCAAGTCTTTGGTGCCAAAGTTGTTGATGTTCAAAATACTTGGTTCCAGCTTGAAAAGCTTTAGGCATGACTGAGTTTTTGCACAGGTAGTAGAGACCATTAAGGAAGAACCCTTCACCAATCACTTTCTTGGTGATGACATCCTGAAAAACAACGTTGTTTGGTGAGAAAATGGCATGGCAGTTTAGGGAGCTTGTTATCTTTCCTACTGAAAGTAATTGAAAAGGAAATGAGGGAACATATAGGGCTAATGACTCATTATTGTTTGTGAGTATACTAGCTCTTCCCTTGCCCAAAACTGACACATTTTTTCCATTTGCAACTGACACTAGTGAGGGGTTTTTGAATGCTTGAAAATTATGCAGATTTGAAAGTTTGTTTGTCATGTGATCAGTGGCACCTGAGTCAATTATCCAACAATCATATTCAGTGCTTGTTTGTAATGCAGTGGAGAAAGCATTGAGAATACCTGAAACCTCTCCTTGTTCTGCAGATTTGTTATTGGTAAGAAATCCTGCAAACTGCCCCAACATGGCAGCGTGTCCTCCATCCTCCTTTTGTAAGTTTGATGCAGTACTCNCTTCCACGTGACCAACACCATTACAGTAGGTACACTTGAGATGGGAATTCTTACCTTTGTATATTTTGTGGTTTGCAACATAGGCTAGAGCTTCAGTTGGCCTTGAGCTAGACTCACCATTCATGGCTTTCTTCCTAGCTTCTTCACGTTGGACAATACCACACACACTTTTGAATGTTGGCAGTTCTTGACTCATAAGTATATGGCTTCTGAGATCCTCGTACTCAGAACTTAAGCTTCCCAATAGTTGGTATATCTTATCTTCCTCCCCTCTCTTTAGTAGCGTATTTGCATCTGTGGTGTGTGGAAGATACATATCCAGTTCATTCCACATGGTTTTGAGCCTGCCAAGGTGTTGTACAAAGGACTTCCCATTTTGTTGAATGCATGCAATGTCTTTCTTCAGTTGGAACACCCTTGCATAATTGTTTTGATTTCCATACATGTCCTTCACCGAGTTCCACAAATCTTGTGAGGACTCTGAGTAGCTAAAAATTTCTGCAACATGCTTCTCCATAGTATTGAGAAGTAAGGACATGACGAATTGATCTTTGCAGAGCCAAGTCTCATAGGTTGGTGAGGTGATATCAGGAGCTTTGATGCTTCCATTTACAAAACCAATTTTTCCTTTTCCTCCTAGAGCAAGTGAAACTGCACGAGACCAAGGTAGGTAGTTGAACTCATTCAGCAAGGCTGAACACAAACGCTGATTGGTGTTAACCTCAGTGTCTGAAAAATTTGAACAAGAATTACGGGAGGTTTTATCCTCAACTTTTACTGAATCTTCTTCAGCCATAGCTCAAGGTTGAAGAAGAGAAGCAGCGGAAGGAAATGGCCAAAGACAGGTTAAAGAAGAACCTGCTCTGATACCATGTAGAAATTTATGTTCAAAAATATATGTATTTCGTATGTTTTAAGAGTTAACAACTAACTCATATATATGAGTAGTAAAAAACCGGTTACAACCAACCATCCCTATACAAAACTCTTGGGACAACTCAAAGATAAAAAACTGAGAGGACTTATAATACTAACAGCTCCATAACCATCTCCATGCTGCCCGTGCTTGTCTTTGTCGAAGACCACACATGATGTGGAGATAGAAAGCTGACAGAACAAGAGATAAAAAACTGAGAACAACTCCATGCTGCCCGTGCTACCCGTGCTGCATGTGCTTGAGTTTATTATACAATATTCAATGTCCATACTTCTTGGTTCCAACAGGTGCAGATCAAGTAAAAGGTCAGGCCTATATTTCTAGCCAATTTCTCTCTGCTGGATTTTGTCAAACACATCTTGGGCAAATATGTTTCTTCTACTCCCAGAGGAATTAAACACAACCATTTCCAAGGCCACATAATGTCTTAATCCTTAAGATATCCTAATTTGACTTTAACTAGGATTTCTTTTTTGGAGACAAGTAATATCTTTATTAGGCCTAAGCCTATCCTACCGGACTACGCTCCATGGACTTCGGACATTCTAATTATCCGTTCCACATGTCATGGACCAAAAAATCATGGTCTCACATCACCGTCGAAACTTAAATGAGTGAACATTCAGGCCATCTCCAATGTAAATGGTTATAGGGCTGTAGGTCAAGTTTTAACCAGAAATGCCACAAAGCCCAACTTCAATGGAGAGTTGGGCCAAAAAAATTTGGGACCTACCAGGCCGAATGATAGCCAAAAGATTATCGGGCTAAGTATGTTGGGCCTGCTGAGCAGCCCAATTGTGGAGCCCAGCAGCATCGCCTTCCTGGGTTTCTTGACAGTTGAGTGGACACATGCACCTCAAAAACCCATGAGGTAAATCATGGTTTTATAGTTTAGACAAAAGAGTTAGTTGTAGCTATGATCCCTTAACTTTAAGTCAATTGTAGTTTTGGTCCCTTAATTAAAATTCCATTAAATATAGTCCCTAAACTTAATAAAATGTGGAGTATAAGTCCTTTTGTTCTAACACTATCAAATTCTCTATTTGAGGTGCTTACATGGCTGGCAAATGGGCCCCACAAGTACAGTAATAGGGAATAGTATTTGAAAACCTTGACCCAAAATTTTTTTTTTTTGAAAACCATAAAAACATAATTCTCTGTACAACAACAAGACTGTCACAATTACCACCAATTGACTCCATCTCTCTCAATTTTGCTTTGCCCAGCTCCTCCCAAACCCTCTGAAAATAAACCCCATTAGTTTTTCCCACCGCATATGGTTCTCAAAACCCAGAACAAACCAATTGGCGTTGAATGGAGTAGCACTACCCGTAATCCCGAGGTCCCCATCTACCTGAATAATGAAGATTGAAGGTGGTTTAGTGGGGTAGGTTTGCGGTGTGTGATGGCTGTGGTGTGCAGCTACGAGAGATATGGAGATCCTGGAATGCTGAGGATGAAAGATGGTAGGGGGCAATCATGTTTTATTTTTAATTTTTGTTTCTTTTGTAGAATATTTATAATAAAAATCCAACTTATGTACCTAATTTTTATTCCATTCGGCACCCATTTAACATAATGTGGGTCCAATTGTACTGCCACACAAGCACATTAACATAACGGAAGGATCATTGCTCTATAATTTGACAAGTTGAATGACTATATTTAATGGATTTTTAGTTGAGAGATCAAAACTATAATGAACTTAAAGTTAAGAGACTATAGCTACAATTTAATCGAGACAAAAACATGGCTTGATTTGGCCATATTTTACTTAATCAGAACACATGATTTGGAAAACATGCATATTGTAGGTATTCTAATTGAAAAAGATGCGGAGCCCTTAGAAATACATTATGTTTGCAGATTGTAAATCAGGACGCATTTTTTAAAACATGAATTTTTACCATCTTGACTCATTTTAATCCATTTTCTTATATTCTATCCACCTCAAAAATTATGTTTGGATAACCTTATTTTTCACATGATATAAGTAGTAAATAAATTTAAAGAGTAAAATTAAAATTAATAAATTAGTAAGAGACTATATTTAACCATTTCTTTTGAAGATGATATATGAATATAACCTAACTCTGTTTATTAAAAAATAATTTCTTTATAACTCTAAATGAAACTATACATAACCCTTTTATAGATGGCCTTAAGGTCACAAATCATAGTCTTGTTTGTCAGCAAGTTCATCACACGAATTTCCTCATTTATCATACAATTCAAGAGCTTAAGATCTTTCGACAAAAAAAAAGAGAAATAAAAATAAATAAATAAATAAATAAAAGCTTAAGATCTTTGACTACTCAACTTTACGCCTTCCGCGCCTGAAGACATAACTCTCTTGCAATAGCATTGTCTTGAGGCCTGTCAATTCCTGACACGACCCGATAACCTGACACGACACGATACGAAATTAACAGGTGTTCGGGTCGACACGATAACGAATCGGGTCGTTATCGGGTAACCCGATAAGCACCTATTAAGATAACGGGTTGATTCGGATATACACATGGGTAACACGATACACGATAAGCAGAATATTAATTTTATAATTTTATAACCGTAAAAAAATACTATAATTATTATATATACTATAATAATTATACCCCCAAAATATTAACTATAATAATAATATATATATATATATTAAATTTTATAAAAAACTATAATAATTATTAATTAATATGCATCCATTGATTCCATAATTCCATTCCATTCCTGCCGCGCTTTTTTTAAGTTATTAACTTTTTATCACACATATCCCACTATTTTTATAATGACACGTGATGCACTACTCCGTGTACCGGTCAATTATACGTACAAAATAAATAGATTTAAATCTACTTAATAAATAAATAAATATATATATATATACCATTGAACTTGATGGAATATGAATTATACGAAACTAATTTCAACGATCCAACTGTCAAACTTGTTTGTATATGCTTCGAGATCGTATCAGCAAAAAATCGCAAAAAAAAAATCATTCAGAGATTAAGTAACCGAACAAAACTTTTTGATTGTTATAAAACGAAAATTCACGATTTAACGGTTATTTTAACTCCGATTTTGATTATTTTTTATAACTACACTCCTTAATCCTATATGAATACAATGAACGAATTCGATCTTCAATTTAAAATATTTACACTAGTTATACTTAATGAAAGTATGAATAAACTCTTTAAGTATTAGTGAATCTATTGTTTTGATGGGATACTCATTCTACAAAACTAGTTTCAATGATCAAACTGTCTAACATGTTTGTATATACTTCGAGATCACATACGCTAAAAATTGCAAAAAACAAACATTCAGAGGTCAAGTAACGAGACAAAACTTTTCGACGGTTATAAACGAAAAATCACGATTTAACGGTTATTTTAACTCCGATTTTGATGATTTTTTACAGCTACACTCCTTGACCCTATATGAATACAATGAATGAATTCGATTTTCAATTTAAAATATTTACACTGGTGGATACCACAAAACCTTATGTTATACTTAATGAAAGTATGAATAAACTCTTAAGTATTAGTGAATCTATTGTTTTGATGGGATACTCATTCCACAAAACTAGTTTCAATGATCCAACCGTCAAACATGTTTGTATATACTTCGAGATCGCATACGCCAAAAATTGCAAAAAACAAACATTCAGAGATCAAGTAACGGGACAAAACTTTTTGACGGTTATAAAAACAAAAATCACAATTTAACGGTCATTTTTGATGATTTTTTGCAGCTACACTCCTTGACCCTATGTGAATACAATGATTGAATTCGATCTTCAATTTAAAATATTTACAATAGTTAATGAAAGTATGAATAAACTTTTAAGTGTTAGTGAATCTATTGTTTTGATGAGATACACACATTCTACGAAACTAGTTTCAACGATCCAACTGTCAAACATGTTTGTATATACTTCAAGATCGCATACGCTAAAAATTGCAAAAAAAAAAACATTCAGAGATCAAGTAACAGGACAAAACTTTTCGACGGTTATAAAACGAAAAATCACGATTTAACGGTTATTTTAACTCCGATTTTGATGATTTTTTTACATCTACACTCCTTGACCCTACATGAATACAAAGAATGAATTCGATCTTCAATTTAAAATATTTACACTAGTGGATATCACAAAATCTTATGTTATACTTAATAAAAGTATGAATAAACTATAATAATTATATATATTAATTTAACAATTTTATACCCCTAAAAACTATAATAATTATATAATATAATTATATATATATATATATATTAAATTAAATTTAAAAAATTGATGCCCATTGGATCGGGTGAGATTTAATCTCAATCGTCCATTTCATAATTATATATATATATATATATATATATTTAATTAAATTTTAAAAATTGATGACCATTGATGTCCATTCCATTTCATAATATTTGTAATAGATTAGTAGTGTATGTATTATTTTTTTATTAGGCTCTTATTTTCGAGTGTAGATGTAGTGCTTAAACGACAAATGTGTTTTAATGTTTTGAAATAATATTTATGTGACAATGTGTGGTATGTGCAAATTTAAGAAGAAAAAAATATTTTTCTTAACGAGTCGGATCACTTTACCCGTTGGGTAAAGTGACCCGACCTGTTAATGACCTGTTAAGATAACATGTGTGACACGACATGATCCGTTAAGATAACAGATGTTACACGAAAACGACACGAACACGACAGACACGACTCGTTTGCCGCTCCTTTATATAGTCTTCCCGCGCAGCATCTGTCTAGGCCCCTGTTTGGTTTCGGATAAAATCACAAGCTCAAATTTTCCCGCACATTTTCTCAAATTTTGCGTTGGAATTGATAGGTTGCGGTGAAGGAGGTTGTCGAGAAGGTTCTGGCTGGGCTGATACGGCCTCATTTCGTTGTGGCTAATAATGGAAGTGGATTTGGATTGTATCACATTTCCAAGTGTGTTTGAGTTCTTGCTCATGTAACCCCTTAATCTTAATTAATATATCTGAGCACGGTGAGTTTTTGTATGATTTTTTGTTTTTGTTTTGGCGTTTGTGGGTTTTAGAGATTTTTCGGTGAATGCATTGATTTTTGTATGATTTTTTATAGTGGGTTTTGATGCAGAAACTAGTCTCGCTTGGTTGTGCTCGTCCTCTGGATAGGTCTCACCTATATGTGAAATAACTATTTAAATGTTATTTTAGAGCACATAAACAAAACTAGTTAATAACTTCTCAAACATTGCTCAAATGAGGTGTTTGAATATACCAACATGATCTACTCAACTCCACGAACATCCCCATATTTTTAGAAAAATTTTCCGAGCACCCACGCGCCCTCACGTGCTGGCCAAGGCAAGGCCACAGGCACCGCTCACGCGCGGGCACGTGTCTGGCACACTGACGGAACAGTTAACGCCGTTAGCGAATATTTCGTTAAAATATAGAATATGCCGTTAATGATACCTGACGACGTTAGAATATTCCGTCAACTTTGACGGAATATTCTCCTCCTTCTTCCTTGGCTCGTCGGAGTCCGACGCCTGTCACCGCTGCGTTGCTGGATTCTGGAAAAACTTTAAACCTTCATTTCTCACTCATTTTTGCACCAAAATCCTTGAAATTTGTACCAAAATGAAGCTTAGGACGAGAAGAACACATTCTTACCACTTTTAGGTAACTTGAGTTCTACAGGTCCTCATGTCTAACCAAAGGTATAAATCAACTCTTGGGCTTGCAAAAAACACGAAAACACCCTCCACAGCCTTGATCTGTGAGTTATGAAGCTCGTTGAGAGTTCGACCGTACAATTGTACGGACAAGGGAAAAATCCGAGAGGGAAGGAGAGAGAGAAAGAGTCAACAGCTTTTTGTGTATGTATGTGTGTGTTGTCACGCCCCGATCTCGACATATGTCCAGGATCGACACGTGACGTCACCAAATACCCGTATATCTAACATACCCGTCTCCAAGTTATGTACCAAGCACATGCCATGCCTCAAATTGCATAGTAATTTTTCGAATACTTTTATGGCTGTATCTAACCCCCTCGTTAGACTGCCTACGTACCCTCAATAGGGATCAAGCCATTCGTAGTTTGTCTTTCACTACCCATCTACATTTACCACAGTACGCTTAAGCCGAAAGATATAACATTCTTCAATCAATCATTAGAACTTGACAAGTATGGAAGTACTAGATTCAGGGCTACATAACAATCTAATATGACAATCAACATTTCCACTTCATCCGTCATATAAATCACTATGTTTTCAACATGGAACCTAAATCCACCACATGTAACATATCCAAGAACCAACAAAGCACAATATTATTCTCAAGCCACTTTGAGCAATGAGACTAATCATAATAATAACAATCATATCCCATATCATTCCACAATCATTCTACTTAATCAATTCTGAAAATCAAAGATGCATGATATCTATAATTACTATGCTATTCAATCAATAAGGTCCCATATCAATTCACAAATTTTAATAAGGGATCCCTACATAATTCCCGACCTGGATTCCCAAGTACTAACATGATAAGTCTAATTTATGCACAATGTATACTGTGAACAATTCATATTCACTCGACTCTAAGGTCGGACTACCTTTATGGAAATGAGCAAGAGTAGGGATTTCAGACCACTCAACAGAATCCAACCAAAATACCAAGCGATCTCTTGTAATCTCTTCAGAATTGACATATATATAATCAGTGCCTACACCATGGGAATGGTGCATCGGCATCAAGAACTCAGATAAGCTGCGAAGCTCGGGTGAGTTACAACAATGCAAGTATGTGATAATAATGATAAAGGCAACCATCAATCACAGTTTACATCTCTTGAATATAAATCTTTCATAAGAATTCAATACCAAACATTTGTAAACTTTGAAGGAGTCACCCAGACATCCAACGGTTCGTCTGAACAAATCACAACCGCTCACAATCATAATCTCATACAACACAATGAAAAGCAGGATTAGAGTGACATAGTTTGGCCGAAGCCTACATCTCTGAAGCTATCTCAATTCAAATTCAATGAATCCCAAGGTGAGTACGATCCCGGACCATCACTCAACGGAATCGTGAAATATGAGGGATTCCAGACCATCTCTCAACGGAATCCAAACAAGCATATGATTACGGACCATCACTCAACAGAATCACAGAATATAAGGGATTTCGGACCATCACTCAACGGAATCCAAGCAAGCATATGGCATCTACCAAATGTACCAGGTATATCTAAACCTCATCATCTCCATAATTACAACGTAGTCACCTACCATATTCACTTCTCGTGGCCACCAACTAATATATTCCACCAGCATATAAGTTCCACAGAATACTTCTAATAGGATTCTAAGATCACATGGTCATAACATTTATCATACTTATCATTCTCATTACTAAAAGATAATTAACACACATATATTACAATCCTCATCAGTACACAAACCAAATCATATTTAATAAATGTAGGTCTATGACTAAATATATATAAATCACATTTCCATAGAAATCACATTTATAAAACCAAGTCGTAATCACAATTGATATTAATATAAGAATTTAAGGTAATCACCATAGCCCATATTTTCAAGTCACTCTCTAACCAATGTAGGCCCACTCGGCCTCACTGTGTCTCCCGTAATACCAATTTTTGTATTTAGAACATTTCGAGACATGTTGATCAAAAGTCAACTCTCGATCAAAGGTAGGGTTTACAATTCTACATAACTCGATCCATAAGATCCGCACATTGGATTTCGGATCTGTAACTTTCCAAAGTTCAAATTATGCTCAAAGAACAACATACTAAAATCTCATCACGATCTGACGGTCGAATATCCGCCAATTGCTAGAATTAGGTGGCGATTAATAATTACTTTTACAAACTTAGAAATCTAATTCGGAAAGATCCGTACATCGGATTCCCGATCCGTCAATTCCAGTTATCCTCAAATGTTATGTTCTATAACGCATTAAATTTTGGTGACGATCCAACGGTTGGATCGTTGATTCACATTTTGGCCAAGTAAGGTATCGTAATGAAACTAAGTCCAAACAATCAAATTACGCCATACGGATATCAATTATGAAATTAAGGCATCTATTTGAACTTAAAAGGACATCGTCGGCCCACTGGCCAGGCCGCCACCGCACGCACCGCCGCACGTGGCGATCGGCCGCCCCGACTTGCTGGAAAATTTCAACTATTTTTAAAAATTACCAAAAATTACAGAAATGAAGACCTCAAAGAGTAGAGCAAACTTTATACCTGTAGCTAAGTCCAATTTGGCCCGGAAACACCTCAATTTCACTCAAACCTGCCGAAATCCTAGAAAATGGTGTGCTTTGATTCGGCTTCTAATCGAACTCCGACGCCTCCAACAATGCTTGGACTTTGTTCAGGGGCTCAAGGGAAGTCTTTTGGTGGTGGTCATTGGGTGTAAACATTTTGGATTTGCGAGATTTGAACACACACACCTGCCGCACCCTTAGTGCGGTTTCTCCCTAATTCAAGTCCAAAACCTTTGATTTTTGGGGTGAAACATGTAAAGGGAAGGTCAAGGGAGTGTTTCCAAGTGGTTGTTTGAAGAAATTCGTCGGAAAATCGTCAAAAAATAGAGATGGGTGGCTGGCAATACACATGGGTCGTACGGACCCGTTTCTCCCTTGCTTCCTTTTTTTTTTTTTTTTTTTTTTTTTTTTTTCCTTCTTCCCCTTTTTTTTTTTTCACGCCACCCCCGTGGCTTTTTCTCTTCTTTTCTTTTAGCCACTGCCGAGGCTTTTTCTTCTCCTTTCATTTTTTTTTTTTTTTTTTTTTGCAACACAACTTCAAACGTTCGTAATTATACCGTTATAATCCGGACTCACAAACGGTTTTCGTCTATGCGTTCGTGATCTCGATATCTATTCAACAATATAATTTGTGACCTCGAATGGTCTACAGATTTTAAATAATTAATTTCCCGAAACTATATAAAATTCCAATAATACCAATACGTATAATATAACAATGAAATTCAGGAACGATATTTCACATGTGTGGTCCAGCTTTGGGCTACCAAACAACAACAAAAACAACTAGCTTTAAGTCCCAAAACTTAGGAATAAACTAGATTGGTCCAAAACCTAAGCTTAAACCACACCACCACACAATATAACTCAACGTCCAAGGGTATTATAGTAATTTCCATGCACTCAAGGATAAAATAATATACACATTCGGGACGGGTTGTCATATAATATCTTTATTAGGCCCAAGTCTATCCTACCAGACTATGCTCCATGGACTTCGGACGTTCTGATTATCCTTTCCACGTGTCATGAACCCAAAAAATCACAGTCTCACATCACTCTCGAGACTTAAATGAGCGAACCTTCATGCCATCCCCAATGAAAATGATTAGAGTGCTGATATCCCCACCCCTATGTCTTATTTTCCCGCCCACATCTAAATAAAAAATTGGGAAAATTAGA
The DNA here is from genome assembly GCA_006547085.1 of Malus baccata. NCBI lineage: Eukaryota > Viridiplantae > Streptophyta > Magnoliopsida > Rosales > Rosaceae > Malus > Malus baccata. The sequence continues at coordinate 68,409 of VIEB01000155.1, forward strand.
ATCCCCTACAGTTTTTCTATGTCATTTAGATTAAACATATGTGCCCTTTTAAAATTTGATTAAAGTACTTTGACCAATAGTCACTTCTATTTTTTAAAATTAAAATAATTTTTTAATTTATCTTTTTATCTGCATGATGCACTTTTCCTTATTTAGTGGAGATATTATTAATTAAACTATATTTTCTCTTCATCCAAATATATTTTTTCGATCACATTTTTTTTTTGTTATGCAAACATTTAATATTATTTCTTTTTCCAAATGGTTTTTTTCTTTTTCAAATAGTTGGTGATCAATATAAAAGCTCCGTGTAATTTTTTCAATTTTTTTTTTGTGAAATTATATATATATTTTTGCTATTTTTTTTAAGTACAGTTGTTGATGAATTATTATAAGGTACAATACATTACGTATATATTATTTGTGGGTACGTTGAATTTACAAAAATCATTAATTGATACGTTTATTTGCAATTTTGGTACGTTTGATTTGATACATATTGTTAATATTGGTACATTATTTTTATTTTGGTATGTTTTATTTTGTACACATTGTGTATTGGTACATTTATATTATTCTCAATCCTATTTTCTCTTAACGTACTAAAAGAAAAACTTATTTCGATACATTTGATTTTGGGGGATTTAATTAAACTATTTTGGAAAGAAAATATCTTAAATCATAGATAATTATTGCTAAATTGTAGCATTATTGTGAAAATAATTTTGAATCTAACCATTTTTTTTTTTACAATTATCTTTAACGGAGGAGAGTGTAATCAGAAGGCTAGATTATAGAAAGTTTGTTACAATACAATGTGCATATAGCACCAAAATTATGACAAAAAAAAAGTTTAATCAAATCACTAAAAGGCATGGATGTTTGATCTAGAACATTCAAAACCGAGGCGCCTATATCAAAAGATCCCTAAAAAATTTATTTACAAGTTTACCTCTTGACGAAATGACATATAAGGACCTAGCAGTTGTTTTAAGTTCAACCTTTGATTTTTACTGTTCTAACGAACTAGTTTGCTCTCTTGGCTCCTTTTCATCTTCTTCTCTCTCACAATATTATCCTCCTTTTCTTTTTTTCCCCATCTAATTTATTTTTTGTTTCTAAATTTTATTCATGCTTGTTGGTCACCCGATATGTTAATTTTGGGATTTGTGTTTTTGCTAGATGTGGTAATAGTGAGGTGAGGATGGTGGTTATGGTAGGCTAGATGGTGTTTAATGGTATGTTTGATCTGATGCTTTACTATTGCCGCTCCTTCATCAAGATGCAAGATTCTCTGTATTTTGTCTTTACTGGAGCTTCGTCGATATCAGCGGCAAACGCAAGGAGGAAGTATCAACAATGAATGCGAGGAGGAATAATTATTGCTAGTCCAAAAAATTTGAGGCATGTCGGAGATTGAGGTCGTTGCCGATAATGGCAATGGCTCCGACATCGTTGAGATAAACCTGTTTGGGAATTACAAAGTCAAGAGGCTGCTGGGGTGCAGGGCCTTCACGAAGGTGTACCACACGTGAAATGTGGCGTCAAGGCCCTCAACAAGCAGAAGATGCTCAGGGGTGGGTTCACGGTGGACAGTGAAAGGGGTTGCCGTTGAGTTGCGTTGTGTTGTATGGGGTTGGGTGGTAGTTGGGTTGAGTGATTTTGCAGTTTATTTCTTTCAATTTCTGAAAAACAGTAGAATATACGATGGTCATTTTAGGAATATTGGTGGGTGGAGAAAGAGTTTTTTGATGTTTTTAACTTTTTTTAGGGGTGATAATATAAGGTGGGGGTGAAGAATTAAGTTGTGGGGTAGGTCTAGTAGCTCTCAATGATTATAAGGTCAAGTTTTAGCCCAAAATGCCACAAAACCCAACTCCAATTGAGAGTTGGGCCAAAAAAATTGGGACCCACTAGGCCTAATGTTAGCTGAAAGACTATCGGGCTACGTATGTTGGGCCTGCTGAACAGCCCAATTGTGGAGCCCAGCACCAACGCCTTTCTGAGTTTCTTAACAGCTGAGTGGACGCATGCACCTCAAAAACTCATGAGGAAAAGCATGCTTTTCTGTTTAGACAAAAACATGGCCTGATTTGGCCATATTTTACTTAATCAGAACACATGATTTGGAAAACACGCATTTTGTAGGTATTTTAATTGAAAAAGATGCGGAGCCCTTAGAAATACATTATGTTTGCAGATTGTAAGTTAGGGCCCATTTTTAAAAACATGAATCTTTACTATCCTGACTCATTTTAATCAATTTTCTCATATTCTATCCACCTTAAAAATTATGTCTCGATAACCTTATTTTCACATGATATAAGTAGTAAATAAATTTAACAAGTAAAATTAAAACTAATAAATTATTAAGGAGCTATATTTAGCCCTTTCAATTAAAGATACTATATAAATATGATCTAACTTTGCTCATTAAAAAATAATTTCTTTATAACTCTAGACGAAACTATACGTAGCACTTTTAGTTGAAAATGGCCTTAAGGTCAGAATTCATAGTCTTGTTTGTTAGCAAGTTCAATACACGAATGTCCTCATTTATCATACAATTCAAGAGCTTAAGATCTTTCGATAAAAAATAAAAAAAGAAAAAAAAAGCGTAAGATCTTTGATTACTCAGCTTTACACCTTTCGCGCGAAGACGTAACTCTCTTGCAATAGCGTTGTCTTGAGGTGCAAATTTGCGCGCCTTTAGAAAGTCTTCCCGCGCAGCATCTGTCTAGGCCCCTGTTTGGTTTCGGAGAAAATCACAAGCTCAAATTTTCTCGCACATTTTCTCAATTTTTGTGTTGGAATTGATAGGTTGCGGTGAAGGATGTTATCTAGAAGGTTCTGGCTGGGCTGATACGGCCTCATTTCGTTGTGGCTAATATTGGAAGTGGGTTTGGATTGTATGACATTTCCAAGTTTGTTTGTGTTCTTGCTCATATAAACCCCTTAATCTTAATTATTGTATCTGAGCACAGTGAGTTTTTTGTATGACTTTTTTTTTTTTTTTTTGGGGGGGGGTTTGTGGGTTTTAGAGATTTTTCGGTGAACGCATTGATTTTTGTATGATTTTTGATAGTGGGTTTTGATGCAGAACCTATTTGGGATTTTTTTTGCTTGCAGTTGTTTAGGCCTGGACTGAAGAAAGTTTTGTGGAATGAGATACTTATGAGTAGTCAATTTTAGTAGGATTGTTGTTTCAATCTGGATAATGAATGATGTCGTTTCCTTTCGGTCCTTCCTTTGATGTTGTAGCAGATTTGGAATTTTGTGAAATGTTCTTTATTAAGAATGAAGTGCCACAAATTGAAGACGAATAAAAAAAAATTGCACATCTTCTGATTAGAAATATAGAATTGGTTATTTTCTTGACTGTTTGGTTCTGATGTGCTTTACCGATATTTTTTGTTGTTTTCTCTGTGTTAACTCTGCTTTTACTCCTTTAAACGGTGGTTTGTTATCATTTTCTCTCTTTTTCATATCTGTCTTGCCATTGACTGGGGATGTCCGTGATCCTGCTACCCTGTCCTGTACGCTGCAGTACAGAGCTGTAATGAGATTATCTATTGCGCTACTGCATACTTTACTATCAGCGGAGACCTCTACAGGGTTGATCAAAGGGGTCTACAATCTTACTAAAGCATTTCAGTTGTGATCCTTATTGCCATATCCTTGAAATACTCCTTTTTGACATTTAGTAACCTGTTTCGGTTTTGATGTCTTTAAGTTCATGGGTTGGTTCAATGTTGGATTTGAATTTTACCCTTCAAGAGTTGCTTATGTGAACCTTTTGACTGTTTGCATTGCAGGCCTATAACAACAAAATGGCGCAATTACGAGCAGGAAAGAGTAGCAAGGCAAACTTATAATTGTATATTCAAGACTCCGGAGTCAGTGGATAGATGGGAAGTTCGTCAGGGGACTTACTTTCAGGTTGTGGTTGCTTCTAAGTATGAAGGAGGAATGGATGCCAAGTTCGAATTCACTTTCACCGGAGATGCTGTAGTCTCTGGTAAGAGAGACTAAAGTAGGGTTTTGACGTTCTAAATGGAAACCAACTATTATTCCTTTTACTGTATTTCTTGCTGCATTGTAGGATATGTTTTCACCAGAGGAGGGTATTGAACTGTCAAAAAAGCTTTCACTTCCTTTGGGTCGGACCCTTGACCGGTATACCATATTTGCATTCTCAAATGGAGCTACTAAGCTAAAGGCAGCTTTCCAAAATTAAATTCATGGTATTTTTCTTATTATTAATTACAAGATTTGGGTAATAAAATTCATGGTATCCTTCTTATTATTAATTACTTGGAATTTGAACACAAAATGAATTCATTTGATGGAAAATCATTTGCAACAGAAATTACCTGATGAATTTGCCGTGCAGCTACGACATTCTAGCAACATTTCGTGAATTTAAGAAGCAAGCTGTGCAAGTTCAGTTGCATTCTGTTTTCTTAATTTTCTGTGTTTTTTTCTTTTGCTGTTTGGATTTAGGAGCTAAAACATTTTTCTTTTGCAATATTTGTAGGTGGATGATGCTATCTGGGCTGTTGAAGGTGCCACATTGAAAGCTGAGATGAGTGGAAAGAAGCTAGTGCACTCACGGAACAACTTAAGCTCAAGCCTCAACTTCAGACATTTCAAGTGTGGCTTTGCGATTCTGCAACTGTGTATACACTCTTTCCCGGGTTGGAGGATTAATTATCATGGTGCTTAGGGTTTGAGTTAGGTGTTTGAATTAAATATCTTTGGGTTTAACCATTCTATTATATCAGTAAGTTTGTTCTAGGTATCTTATGGTTTTAGAATTGCCTGTGTACAAAGGATTATCATGGCAGCGAGATCATGTCGCTCTGGGAAGCTCTTTTGATGGCCGCCGTTGTTGGAGGTCAGTCTCTTCCTCTGCTTCCACTCCACTGCACTCCATTCATTTTATTTTTTATTTTCATCATAAAAAATAAAAAATCACTCGGGTTTCTGATTTTCCAATACTATTATGTATACTTTTTTACTTTTGGAAATTAGTTCTAATTTTCCATTTCAGCGGAATCACCGCTGCCATCAAAATCACATCTCAAAGTCTTTGAATTGCAACCCGCATATGCACTGCCAAACAGGTAGCAAATGGCCTTGACATCTCTCTCTCTCTCTCTCTCTCTCTCTCTAAATATGGGTTGTTTTGTTGTTTTGAATCTAATTTTGTTATTTTTGTTTCTGGGTTCTTTTAAAAGTATGGATTTAGCGTCTGTAGAGTAATGTTTATGTCAATATTTCCATCAGATTCAGTAGACCTTCTATATATCATTATGCAGGAGTGGACAAGCTTAACGATGGTAAGTTGTCGCTGAAGGACGATATGAGAATCAACTATATACCATGCAGATCATCTTTCATTAGTTCATAGTGCTATAAAGTAAGCCTTAATAGTTATGCAATTAATTAGGTTTGGACTTTGATTGCGTGGTGTAGGGTGTGACTGTTTGTTTTGGGTTTATTTTTAAGAAAACTAATGAAAATGGCTTGAAAACTTTGAGTTTTAATTATAAGGACAAAATAAAGGGTAAAATGAATAGTACCAGGTTTGACTTTTTTAGTGTAAAAATGTGGTTTTTCGTTAAAGTGAACAGTACCGCGGGCTTTTCGTTAAAACTTCCTTTTTTTTCTCCTGGGGATTTTTGTGAGTTTTTGTGTTGTTTTTGGTGTAACGGATCTGAAAAATGTGTAGGGGCATATATGACGGAATGTGAAAATTGGGGTTCGTCGGTTTGGGTGTTGTCGCCAACGATCCTGATTCTAGCAACTCTCTTTTTATCCAATCTGTCCGTCTCTCACTCTCTCCGCATCTCATCATTTTCCAAACTTTCTGTTTGTTTGCCGATAAAATAATTGAAAAGCAAAGAAACCTAGAAAATGAGCTTAAATTTCTTTTCATTTTTCTGATTTAAAGAGGAAAGAATTGGTTCTTTTTTGTTGGATTAAATGCCGCTTTAATTCCTGCTCTTCTGTTGCAATGCAATTTCCTCCTGGGAAACGATGGGGTTTGTATTGTATGCATATTAATGCTTTAGCTTAGAGTTTGCAGGTCTGGCAAAATTCTTCCTCGGAGTTGGCATTCCTGGAAATGCTAAAGACTTCTTCAACCAAATAGCTTAATTTGGAAAGCAATAAGCAAGTGCTAAACTCTTTTCTTTTATTGAATTGCATCTCCAATTATTTTCCATTGTTTGGTGATGAATGAAATTTGAACCGACTCATCTTGACTTTGTTTCTAAAGTTCCATGCTGCTATTTATTTAATTTGCTCACTTTTGCGCCTTGCAGTGATGTTTCTCCATTGTCAATGTCCCATTCTTCGTTGTTGACAAAATTTATCGTTTGACATATACTTTAACTTCTCATTCTTCATGATTTACACTTTCAGCTATATCGATTAGTACTGAGTGAAGTACGAGTGCCAATAGAGAATAATGTGAAAAGATTTGTTACGGTTAATACGAGTGCCTAGGGAATAATGTGAAATGATTCGTTACGGATAAAGGTCAATCAGAGGTAGGTTGCTGTCCATTTTTTTCTGTGATTTTCTTATTTAATTTTCATTGTTTTTGCAAGGAACCGGAGCACGTCCAGTGATGGGGAAGGCCATGAGGCAGCACAGAGGAAAATCCTTCCCGCCTCTTCCATGCTCTGGGTTCGCAACCTCTGCCGCTTCCAGCTCCGGACTCAGATCCGAAGCCCTCATAGGTATATTCCCTCCACTTCCCTCTCATTTCCATTTAATCTTTGGTCTTTAATATGAAAGTGCGAGGCACGTGTTCATTGACTAATTGAGTCCCTTCTCCAAGTTTTTAGTAGACATTGGGTTGTTGTAATTTGCGTTTATGAGCACATCCGTGACTAAAGAAAATTTAAGCTGTCAAGTTCCCAAAATGTCTAAGGAGATATCAAGTTTAACAAGTCACGAACTGTGATCAGTCCAAATTTAGGGAAATTAGGGATTTTACACTTAAAAACTCAGTTAGCTTTAGACCATAGGATTAGCATTTTGCACATGAGTATCATTAACCTGCTCATTTTATTTTTCTGGATTAGAAACAAACTTGGGAGCAGCCTCTCCATAAATGGGGGTAAGGCTAGCCGACATTCACCTCTCCCAGACCCTGCGTAAAGTGGGAGCCTTGTGCACTGGTACGACCTTTAGAAACAAACTGTCATTGAAGGGAGAAGAAAGTGTACAAAAACCAAATTTCTGTAAGCTGTCTTTAACACTAGATGCTAACAGTTGTCTTTAACAGTAGGCCTTTAACTTAAGGGCCCGCTTGACAACATCTCTTATTTTGTTTCTGCAGAGGTCGTAATAATTTTCCTTTCACTAATCTGTTGATAAGTTTGTGTTTGTAGATACGAGAGAAGTACATGGAATATCTCTGTGTGAACATCAAGGTCCTTACTTTTCACTTTTTAGTTCTTAGCAATGCAAGCATATGCGGGATAGAAGATGGAAAGGAAAACTTAAGAACCAATGTATTCTGATTACATATAAGTAAAATTTTTGAAGAAAACTTAAGAAACCAATAGATTTTGATTGCGGATTATGAAAACTTAAGAGACCAGTTCAATTGGGCAGATGAAATAAGGAAAGAAAAGAACAATATTAGTAAACATACGGTACGTTTGAAGAATTTGTTTTTACTTATGGAGACCATTTGATTGCTAAGGAAATCGAGGAAAAGAAAAACAAAGAAACTAAGTAAGAATTGTCAAAGTTGTTTATAGAGAGAGGACCTAGGAAAAACAACAAATATTTTTGTTTTTGTAATGGTTGTCATGAATTTCCTCTTGACTAAACAAAACATAATCAGTTTATTTGTTTTACTGAGAATGTAGCGTTTATTCTGATTAATTTTGGGTTTTGGAGCAAATATTTGTGTCCCGAGCCATATCCAGAGTAGATTTTGGAGTTCCTTCGGTCTTAGAATATTTGGTTGCTTCAGTGCATTGACAATTAATAGACGTAATTCTTTTAACCATTGTTTGTATATAATTATGCGACTTATATGTTATAACGTGACAAAAATTATTTCACTTCCAATGCATCAACATATATTAAAAAGAAATATTAAAGAGGGCTGGAACCCAGTCAAAGCTGGGGGGCTAGGCCCTCACGCCCATATTATATTACTAAAGAAAAAACATTACAACAGGGGGGACATAGTACCGAAATCCCGATGATCAAAAGAAAAATCATATACAACCACTCCAAGCAGTCAACATGGCCATCACATATTGAATCAAAAGGGTTGACGCCCCATTTGCTGCATATAAGACTATAATTGAAAAGAAGGAAATTAAAGAGAGATTAAAAAAATAATTGAAGTTAAAAGTGTGGACGACGAAATCTTTGATTCACATGGTATGTCATTTGTAAAGAAAAAATAAAATGATGGTGATGATGAATGAAGAATGAAGAATAAAAAAAAGAAACAAGATTGGCATTTGAATATTTCATAGCTTATACTGAATTAGGCATGGGTGAAATGAAACAAGTTAGATTAGGACAATCCCTGATCTCCAATGTAGAAAGAGAGGGAAAAGAAGGCAACGACAGATTTTCCGTTGATGAAGAAGAAGAAGCACTGTTATGAGTGTGCGCCCTCCACCATCCCTTCAGAACAGGGCATCTACATATGGAGAGGTACTCCAGGGAGGGAAAGAATGAGATCCTCATCATCCCATCACTCCTACTATTACTCCTTGCATTCTCTGATATGTACTCCAACTTCTCCAGACCCCAAAGGTTAAGAAACTTAAGGGAAGGCAAATGATCCAAGGGTGGAAGATGTTGGCATCTGTTACAATTCCAGAATGTGAGATTAACAATATTAATGAGAGAAGAAAACCAACTCGTAAACCTCACACCCTTATAATTCCACACGGACAAGTGCTTTAGATTAGAATGGGGTTGCAATACTTCCATTGACTTTATAATATCCTCCTCATCAATTGCCTTTACATCTTCTCTAGAGTTCCACCACAATTCTAAGGAATGGAGATGCTGTTTGTCCTTGAGAGGTGTACCAACATTTGATTCTGACACAACATCCCTCAAATTCCTTATCTCTAACTCTCCCCTTAATTCGTTAAGGGTCCCCAGCTCAGCAAGACCAGCACTACCGCCCCTCCCCAAACAATTGCTTTCGCTCAAAACAAATCTATTCAATGTACGAACACCTTTCAATTCACCAATTCCACGTGGCATTCCACTCAATTCCCAACACCCATTCAACATCAGATGCCTTAAGTTGATCATTTTTTTAATGTCTCGAGGCAATTCCACAAGCTTCCGACAGTATGTGAGATCGAGTGTTTCCAAATTCGAAAGTCCAACTATCCAATCTGGAAGTCTCTCCATGGGATTCTCACCAAGATCAAGATATCTCAAATGCTTCATTTGTTTAAGACACTTGGGTAATGTTGTAATTCCAAATTCATTGAGACTCAACATCTGTAATGACTTAAAATTTGAAACAATTGTAGCACAAAATGAATCACATAATGATCCATCTCTATTAATCCAATAATCTTGACGAAGAAGAAGAAAAGTTCGTATCTTGTTTGCTTTTAGCAAGGATGTTGGCACTTCCCATTTTGACAAATCAATATCAAAATTGAAAGATACGTGACGAAGCTTTTCATGAAAGTTCTTTCGATTCAGATCAACTACGACCCTTCCAGCCCCTGACACTAAGATTGCGAGTTCATTCATGAGATCGTGCAATTTACAACTTTGTATTATACCAAACTCATCTGTTTTTTCTTCTTGAAAAAACGATCTGCACAACAATTCCTTGTAATATTCAAACGCAACATCCTCCAAACACTCGCTTTCGTCGGATGACTTAATGAACCCTTGTGCCACCCAAAGTCTAATCAATCTTGGTACAAAGATATCATAATCAGGTGGGAACAAGCTACAATAAGCAAAACAATGCTTTAAATATGATGGGAGTACATCATAACCAAGGAAGAAAATATCGGTAATATCGGAAATATCGGTAGTCCGAAAACACGGAAATATCGATGGAAATATCGGGATAATATCGAGATCGATGAAAATTACATGGAAACCACGGAAATTGTAAGAAAAACTTGGAAATTTGTAATGAAACTTTGTAGGATGTTTATTTAGTCAATTATCTATTAGTTTATCACAAAAATTGGAAGGAAATGCATTGCATGATGGATTTAACTGATTTAAGTTGATTATATAGCGAGCTGGCAAACATTGTGAGTGTAGAAAATATGTAGTAATTAATGAAAGAAGTTTAAACACACCATAATCATTTATATATAATTAATTAGTACAATATTTGGAGGTTTTATTTAGGATATTAAAAAAAAAAAGGGAAGTGAATAAAATGATGAAGAACAATGTATCGAATTTGACAATTTAAATTTCTTACACATAAGCATGCGTCTAGGCGTTGAAGTTCCAAATTATAGTATATCAATTAACGATTGAAAATCAATACATTGAATAAGACTAAACTTTAATTTGGATGCCGATTATGTTTTTTCAAGTTGATATAAAGTAAAAGTATTGAATTTTGGAAGCCAGGAGTGTGTCAATTGAATTTTGGCTGGCGTGCAAGGTATCAATCTCTTCGTCTCTTCGAGGGCTACAACTTTCCTTTTTGTTTCACTCAATTTCGTTGCGTATTGAAAAAGTTATACTCATTTGAATCTTACCCAGTTTCCGGCGACCTCAGTAGCTTTCGAGGAAATTTCCGGCCAAACCACAACGAGTCAGACGTCTTGTGAGGCACCATTCTCTTCGTCTCTTTGAGGGCTACAACTTTCCTTTTTGTTTCACTCAATTTCGTTGCGTATTGAAAAAGTTATACTCATTTGAATCTTACCCAGTTTCCAACGACCTAAGCGACCTCAGTGACTTTCGAGGCATTTTCCGGCCAAACCACGACGATTCAGACGTCGTGTAAGGTACCATTCTCTTCGTCTCTTCGAGGGCTACAACTTTCGTTTTTGTCTTGTTTGATTTCGTTGAGTTTTGACAAAGTTATGGCCGTTTAAAGTGGGTGTAAAATTTCGGCCGAAATTTTGATTTTTTCCCCATTGGGCGTGTCCCACATCGCCCATGGAAGGAAGGCAGCAATCAATTTTGCCTATAAAAGTCACACTCCCCTGATGAGATGACCCAAGCTTGGTTGGCCTTTGGGCCATGAACAAGCTAACTATGTGTTGAGTTTTCTCAACGTCCCACCTATCGTCCTTAAAGCGAGTGGAACTCCCTGACATTTTCTTACAACCTCCATCCCAACTGCCTTAATTGTTGAATTCTCTGGTTCTTTTCCATCTTTAAAAGCCATTTTCTTAAATAAAGATCAGCTTTGCTCTTCATTCAAACCCCTTAAGGTGTATGGTTTAGTTGTGTGTGATGTCATCGCAACGATTTCAGTACGAGTGGTTATTAATATTCTACTACCTTCTCCACCACCCCTTAACAAGTCCATCAAGCTAAACCACTTATGTGGATCCTCATTCCACACATCATCCAACACAAGTAGGTATTTCTTCCCATTTACTTTTTTTCTAAAATCATTTTGCAACTGATCCATATTAAGCTGGTCCACCTTATCACGCTCCTCTTTATCACGCTTGTCAGCTTTTAGGATTTTCTTAGCCAGTATATCCAACTCAAATATATTAGATACACATATCCATATTTTCAACACAAAATGCTTTTGAATCACCTCATCATTGAATATGAGGTTGGCAAGGGCGCTTTTCCCCAATCCTCCAATTCCAACTATGGAAACGGTTGACACATTCTCAGTTGAGATGAGATCCAACAAAAGTTGGATAATTGACATTTTATCTTCATCTCTCCCTATAATATTTTCCTTAGAGACAAACGAGTGAGTGACCCTCTCTCTCAATATAAATCTTGTATCTTCACGATTATCGTTTAAGTTATTGGGTCTACGAGTTGCAATCTCACTAAGCCTCTTGTTAATATCTTTTATCTTATGACTCATCTCTAACCCAAAAACAAGTTGATTTGAGCTAGAAAAGATAAGTCGCACCTGTAAGAGTTTGAATAGACACAATCATTATTTCAATAGAACTGTATTAATAAGTTAATAGAGTTTTTTAACAGTAAGTTATACGAAACATTCAAAATAATAATGTAGAAGACTTATTGCAGTTAAATATGAGTTATTGAGAGACCTATTGTACTCCTAATAGGTGATTATCAATAGGCTTACGTGACTATAAAATTGTTCTACGAGGTGCAACCTTTCGAATCCTCTTGTTAATATCTTTTATCTAATGATTCATCTTTCGCCAGAAAGCAAGTTGATTTGAGCTAAAAAAAAAAAAAAGAGGCATACCTTTGACAGGCCCCGTTTGGGATTGAGGTGATTTTAAAAAAAGCCACTGTGAAAAAAAGCTGAGGGTCATTTTTGTGTTTGGTAAACTGAAAAAAAAGGGCTTATTTTGGAAGCTGCTGTGAGAATAAGCTGAAAATCAAAGGAAAAGCTAAAGCTGCTATTTGTGGCTTTGAAAAAAAGCCAGTTTTTTCAAAGCACACGGAGCTACAGTGCTCCTTTAATGAAAAGACACACCATCATCCTGCTTTTTTTTCCAAAAGCACTTTCACAAAAAAGTTTACCAAACACTCTACTGGCTTTACTTCACAGCCGCTTATTCTCACAGCACAGTCGCTTATTCTCACAGCAGCTTTTTTCAAAGCACAGCAATACCAAACCAGCCCTTAGTATTGTCACGCATCACTTGTCTCCTCTGAACTTCAGTATTAAACTCATCCAGCACGTCATCGGCTTCATAAACTGCATCTTCTATGCTTTCAAGCCATAGTTTGACTTCACTGTTGTTGGCTTGCTTTTGCTCAGCGTCTAGAAGAACAACTTGGAATCCGACAACTGTCTCCTTGAGCTTATTGAGCTCATCTTGGACACCCCAAATCGATCCAATCTTTTGGAAAGCACGGTTGCCAAGCCTTACAATGATCCGTTCTACAATATTAAAAAGAACTCCCTCTGCCATTTCTTGTATTAAGAACAAGCAAAAACCCAAGTGAAGAGAATTAAAATATAAAGTTGTAACTAAGAAATTGGTTTTGCGTAGCGAAAGATGGCTCCTCCTGCTAGCCTTTACATGCGCATCTCTCATCCAGCCACTCACACGTCATTCAATGTATAAAATAAAAACAGAGACCTAATAATGGTCAATATGTTACAGCTGGCCTTAATAACTGAAAGTTGATTTTTAATGCCAGCCGGGTTCTCTTTTCCTCTACTTTTGTGCCCTAGTAGCTAGTAAAGTATTAGCTAGTGCTCTGCTTGTGTTGTGTCGTTTTTCCTTTGATTTCCAATACATGTTCTCTCTTCCACACCCCCTGGGCCCGCTATTATAACCGGTCATCATTTGTACACCCACCGCTGTACCTTTCTACACCCAGCACTTCCAAATAGAAGCAATCAGTCTAATTTTATTTGTATCTTCAGTGCGAATTTTTACACCCAGCGCTGCACGTTTCTGACACCTTCTTTTAGCTTTTTTTCAGCTGAGAAAATGAGGGTTGAGGAAAAAAACGAATAATAATAATGCAACTATTTTGTTAAGTATCTTCATCTCATAAGATGTAAGATGAAAGTTTAAGATTGCTTTGATGTAAGTTTGAATATTGCTAAAACTATGTAACCGTTAGAAGATTATCAGTAAAGCAACATTATACACTAAGATCTCGTTTGACAAACCGTATAGCGAACCAGATAGGATAAATAGTATGGACCCAAGTGTTTAGTGTAATTTTACACTAAATAGTACCCGAATTAATTAATCTGGACCCACATCCTTATATGGTGCACCTGCTAAATTATCCAACCCAAAACCTCTGTATTATAAAGCCTAGTTTGGTATTACTGTGCTTTGAAAAAAAACTGATTCTACTGTGATGTGAGAATAAGTAGCTATGAAATAAAGCAGCAGAATGTTGGGTAAACTTTTTTGTACAAGTGCTTTTGGAAAAGAAAAAAAAAGCAGTATTATAATATTTGGTAAACTTTTATGTAAAACAGTTGTGACTGTGTGAAATAACAAAAAATGGTATAATACTAGATGTGTCATTAATTTAATTTTCTTAACAAATAAAGGTGAATTACTAAATATACTTTATTTAAAAAATATTTTTTTTTTATAAACTTTATCTTAAACATATAATCCAACGGTTAACAATAAATCATAATCCAACATTTATGCTGCTTCACGTTTGCAGTTTTTTTCAAAGCTCATTTTTGTTGCTTTACGTTTGCAGCTTTTTTTTCACCAAAATTTGAGAAAATAAGCTATTTTTAAGTGTTTACCAAAATCCTTTTTGAGCTTAGTTTTTTTTTATACCTACTTTTTATAAAAGCACATCAGTACCAAACCATTACTTAGTCGGTAAGAAAATTTACGCTGTGTTCTCCTGTTCTCTCCCGTCACATCTCTCTCTCTCTCTCTCGCATCGTGCACAAGACTAATTCCCGTTGTCGTCGTTTAGCCGTCATCTTCGTCAAGATTTCTTCTTCTTCTTTCCGTTCCACTTTAAATTTTTGGTGAAGTTACAGTTCCTTTCAAAATTAAGGTTTTGAACCCTAGAATTTAAATTCTGTGAAATTAATTAGGGTTAAACAAAATTTAATTATGTGAAATTAATTTGGGTTGGAAGATGAAGCTTCTTGGCTCAATTTATGCGGTTGTGACCATCCACCATGATGGAAATTCAATTAATCGATTTTCTTGAGAGGATCTGAAACCCGACAACCTGCAAGTCACCTTTTTGCTAGAATCTGGAGCGGAATTTCACAATTTGCGCTTGATTCCGCACCTTCATAGTGCCTCGATTTGCCACGAATCCACACCCATAACTTTTCTGGGTTGTGTGCAGAAGATCGAAAATTGATCATCTCCGGATGCCTTTCTCCTAATCCACAAAATCAATCAATTCGGACCTTTGAAATTTGATCCAACGGCTAAACACAGGATGCCCTATTAAAAATTATAACTTTAACCGTTGTATCAAATTTCAAGAGTCCGGATTGATGAATTTAATAGGTTATGAGGAAATGATCCGGAGAATATCCCTTTCCAGAAGATCAATGACAACGTATTGTTTGCAGAAGATTAACCACAAAGAAAGGGAAGTGCCCCTTTTTGGATTATTCTATCGATTTTTTTTTTCTTTCTTTTCATTTTATTTACAATTTTTGACATTATCTTTCATAAAATATAATGCATAACTGCATAGTCGGTTTTTAATTCGATTCTACATTAAATGTTCGATTAATTTAATCAGTATTATTTGATGTACAAATTATCTTATTCAAGTGAAATAGTTAATACAGTCTCAGTTACCAAATAAGACCTAAAATTAAAGTGGACGATGAGATATCATAATGTCCATTTATGTTAATGATAAAATGCTAATAGACTAAAAAAAGTCATAAATTGGGGTCCATTTGGAATTAGGAAATAAAAACAAAGACCTAATAATGGTCAATATGTCACAGCTGGCCTTAATAATTGAAAGTTGATTTTTAATGCCAGCTGGGTCCTTCACAAATTATAGCCGTTGGTTTCTGTCCTCTTTTCCTCTACTTTTTGTGCCCTAGTAGCTAGTAAAGTATTAGCTAGTGCTCTACTAAAGCTTGTGTTGTGTCTTTAATTTGATTTCCAACACATGTTCCCTCTACCACCACTCCCTGGGCCGACGCGCTATTATAACCCGCCATCATTTGTACACCCACCGCTGGACGTTTCCACACCCAGCAATTCCAAATTGAAGCAACCAGTCCAATTTTATTCGTATTTTCAGTACGAATTTATACACCCAGCGTCACGTTTCTGACGTATTCTTTCAGCTTTCTTTCAGCTATATCCTTCAATTTCTAGTTTCAAAAATGAGGGTTGAAAAAAATAAAATAAATAATAATGCAAATATTTTATTAAGTATCTTCATCTCATTAAACGTAAGATGAAAGACTAATAGCTTGTTTGGATGTGCTTTTAAAATGATTGAAAGCGCTTTTGGTGAAAATGTTGTTAGAACCAATCTTTAGTAAAAATGCAAGTGAATCCTGAAAAAGCACTTAAAGTGTTTCTTGGAAGAAGCACATAACTGGTGCTTCTTGCAGAAAGCACTTTAAGTGCTTCTGAAACCTATAACATTTTTTTTTCTAAAAGCACTTTTAGTCATTCTAAAAGCACATCCAAACAAGCCCTAAGATTATTTTGATGTAAGTTTGAATACTGCTAAAACTATGTAACCGTTAGAAGATTACTAGTCAAGCAACATTATAAACTAAAAGCAAAGGAGACGATGAGATATCATAATGTCCATTTATGTTGATGATATAATGCTAATAGACTAAAGAAAGTCATAAATTGGGGTCCATTTGGAATGAAGAAATTTCAAACCTCAATCCATTATTATTATTATTATTATTTGAACAAACGATATTATTTACATTAAGAGGGTGATGAAGTAGATTAAGCCTCACAATAGATTACCAATAATGTGGTTCAAATTTGTCTTTGACGATAATTGAACATAAAAACTATCACTTACAAATCTAGAAGAATATAACTAGATCGTAATATTAAATGACTCCCCAATCCAATATTTTTATGATTTCATATAATATGACATGCTTAGTTATATAGATTAGGAACTTGAAACTTTCTGATTCTTGAATTTCATGCCTTTACTGAAAAATATCCACATAAACAAAAGAAATAAAAAGTACTTCAAAGAAACAAATTGACTCGTTTTACACACTATCTAACATATTATGGTGGTGACAAAAAATTCACAACCGAAAACTCAGTAAACAAAGCGAAAACCCAAGTGAAGTGAAGGGGGCATTGGCATCCCTTGACCCCAATAGGTTTGTAAATTTATCCTTTTGAAAAATTTTCCTACCCTTATAACTGCATAACAACAGCTGATGAAATATTGAGCATTGGAATATTATATATCAATAGCAGCAGATGAAATTATAGAAAATCCATAATTTTTCATTAGTTAATTCCAAGGTCATTGGACATAATTTTCCATTGTGCGTTTGTTGCACCCGACTGTCTCGGACTGGACTATCTGCAAGGACTAAGCTGGACTGGCTTAGACTAAACTAAGTTGGACTAGCTTAGTGAAGCGTTTGGTGCAGTGTTGAACTAAGAAGCAAGATAATGAAAACAGTACTTTCACCAGTTTGATGTTTGCTCAGACTAGGACTACATTATTGTTCTATTTTAATTGCTTTTTTATTATAGATATTATTAAAATTAATAATATTGGATGAGAGTGAGACTCAATAAAAATACAAAAATCAAATTTTCTTGCCAACGAAAGAAGCATACATGATTCAAGAGTAGCATTGTTCCAAACATGAATATAACAAAGTGTTCTCCCAACAATCGACAGGGTTCATGATGCTTTTCTTAATTATTCACCTTTGGTTTAAAGTTGTAGATTAAAGTTAAAGGTGTTGGTTTATACTTGTATTTGAGTAGAATGAAAATTGATGTTTGACAAGTTCAGTTTTTTACTCAATTGTAAAATAATTACTTGGAATTGCTATTGTATGTATAAGCCAGAAAGTAGTAAATCCTTTACAAGTAACAAGGTACCAGATGTTCATTCAGCCAGTAACAAGGTACCAGGTGTCGGTTTTGCTTTACTTTTTTTTAATTGAATAAACCCAATCACAGAATGAATGTTTTATTTCAATGGTAATAGACTCGAGTTTGTATGACTAGTAAGGGTTTGGTTTGGCGTCCGGTTTCGTGTCCTGGGTTTGCAACTAGTTTGTGCGATCTTGTTACTCGTTTTGTTCCTAATTTGCTTGGGTTTTACATTCCACATTCAGAACAAAACTGTCGAGAAAAGAACAAGTTCACCGAATAATGCTCCTGCCAATGCTTGCATACTAATTGATCTTTATCACTCTTTTTACATTTTTATTCATTACATATAACTGAAATATTTTAGTAATAAGTCACTTGGTTAACAAGTACTTTAAATTTTCTAGTTTTTATGAAACCTGATGATAGAGCTCCTGCGTGACATAGTCAAGGGTCACTACAATAATCGAGCTTGGTAAATCTTCAGTTTCATCGGATTTTACCTCCCACATCCGAACATGTAACTTCTTACGAGATAACACGTAAAAAATAACAGGTAAAGTAGCTGCTTGCTACCTCACAATAGCTAAGAATACAGCTGATAAACACGAATTCCATACCATAGCTCTTACATTTTCTACAAGTCGGCAGCACAAAAGTAGTAAATCCTTTAAAAGTAACAAGGTACCAGATGTTCATTCAGCCAGAAAGATGCAGAAAACAGCTAGGACGTTAACATCTCTCCAGGAGGTTCCCATGAACAAACCAGATGTCTATGTACGACTTATCAACAGACTTGGATGAAAAATATCCAAATCTTAGAATCTCATATTCCATTCAGGGTAACCACAACTTTCCGTGCTGTAGAATAGTCACGATGCTCACACAACCATATTCCCTGAAGCAGCATCAATACAAGGAAAAAATAAACAATATTCCATAAGCTATAACACACCGGAAATTTTGATTTATTAGAGAGCCAAACAATGATGCAATGGAAACAGAATGTGATGTTTATAAAAAAGGAAAAAACAGAGTAATTGTTAGCCGAAGAGTGTAATTCCATAGCGCCAATCATTGCCTCGCTCACATGCCCCTTAGAAATTAAAAGGGTTGATGAAATCTTAAAAAAAAGCCTATGCATATCTTATCTATCATTCTGTTCTCATGAGTTCATACTCCATGCTCAGCTTACATACTCAAATACAAGAAATTTACGCCTAGTCAAGATGCTTACAGTAAGGTCTGTAAAACATTCCATCATGCACTAACGCCATTGAGCACCGGCATTCAAAACATGTGTCTTTTAACTTACATGTTCTGCCTACATAAAAAAATACTTCTAGCCTTTACTGACACTTCAACGGTAGTAGGGAAGAAGGCTCAGAATGTAAGTGTTCTCATAAAAACTTCTTTTGCAGCTAGTAATTTCTTAAGTACTGCTCTGCGGTTTACCTTCCCTTAACATGATGCATTTCTTTCTCCAGAATTTACTTTAAGTTCTATTCCTACAGAGAATAATTAGGCATCATCCAAGAAATTTATTAAGCAGAGCATAGGTGAAAATCTTTCCAAGCATAAACCCTAATTTCAAGGTTGAGAGATTCAAGCCCTTTACAAGTAGAAAACTTAGAAAAGTTGAATAATGGTTTTCACTTTTACATACCTGCCAAGTTCCCATGTTGAGTTTTCCATTTGTAATTGGAACCCTGCATGAGAACAAGGAAAATGTAAATGCCAACGAGGCCGTAAATTCCTCACAGCACATGTAAACAGTATCAAACAAGCTAGTAAGGTATCCTTACGTCAGTGTGCAGCCAAACATTGATGATTTAATATGTGCTGGCATGTCATCTGGGCCTGTAAAACTCAGATAACTTAAATTCTGAGCTACCAGGCACCACAGTAGCTAGCAGTCAAATGACAGTGCATATAATGCAAACTCAAAGACGTAGCCAACCAAGTTATAGAAATTGGGTTAAAACAGAGAAAAGCAAAGTATTCTTCGAAAGAAGAGACGAAGGCCATGAATGAAACAATGAAATGGAATCGAATACTAACCTTCAAGGGTATGCTTCCATGGTGCAGAGGTCCCCTGAAAATAAATGAAGACGAGAACATCATATAATGCTTGCTAGTGCTACTGGTACATAAGATGTGAATCATGTGATCATAATACACAGGAAAGGAAACAAAACGAAAGTAAGTAACCTCAGGAATAATGGTATTGAGGAATGTCTCTGCATCGTGACGAACATCAGAGTCATAATTCTCATTGATAGTAAGAGAAGCACTTGTGTGCTGCACTGAAATATTACCCACAAATAAATATACACAGATGTTATATATTCATTCAAAACAAGCAAAAACAAGTATCGAAAGAAAACAGTATTAGGCAGGCAAACTTACAGAAGAGATGGGCAAGGCCACACTTGAATTCTGACAAGTCCTCCCCAATTTCCTTCACTATCTGAAATTTCAAATAGAAATTAAATTTCTAAGAGACCTAAACACATGTTTCACCGTGAATCCAACTCAATTGATTTCAAATCAGGGGTTAGGGTTTGATGGATGGATCAACTCAAGAATCAAAATTCAAAAGAGTAGGTACCTTAGGGGTGACGAGATGACAACCCCTCTTGAGGGGAGGCAGAGTTATCGTCTTCTGGGCCCATTTAGGACCACCGGCGGCTGCCATTGGAAGTGAATCGACAGCGGTGCCTCTGCCTCTTCTACTCGGACTCAGACTCGCACTGACTGAGCATTGCATTTGCATTTTCAATGACAAAGCGATAAATCCTTGAAAATTTCTCAAACCCAAAACAACTAAATCAAATAAATCTCAGTAATATCACGATCTGCAAAACAGATCGAAGATTCGAAGTTTACCAGGCAAGAGGAGCAGATGAGGGCAAGCAGGATGTAGATGAGGGCAAGCAGGACGCAGAGATGAGGGTGAGGAGGACGAGGATGTAGATGAGGGCAAGTAGGGAGCGATGGCGACGACTCTCTCTCGCAGGATGACCGAGGTTCTCTCTCGCAGAAGGTCTTACGAGTCCGGCCGAATTTGGCGTTCTTGGCAAAGAACTCCTAGCGAAGTCATTAATCCGAGCGAGTCCTATGACTCCTATCTAATCCCATTAAACATAATCCTTATGCAAACCAAACATGAGACTACACTAGCAATTAATTTAGTTTAGTCCAGTCCCTCCTAATCCGGTCAAACAAACACCCCCTTCGTTCATTAACTTACTTCCATTAGCCAAGCCTCCAACACTAAAGACCAAAAGTGCTGAATTAGGTTGTTTTTTTTTTTTGCTTGTAGTTTTGGTTGAGGCAATGGTTGTTTATTTGATCAAACTTATAGGGATGTGATATCCACACACCTCGTTTTACTTCTTACACACCTTTTAATTTTCGACCGTCAGATCGGATGAATTGAAGAAGATCAACGAACAAAAATTATCAAGGGGTGTGTGGATAGCACACCCCAACTTATATTATGTGGTTTAGTTAGTTCGTCTTGCTCAATTTTATCCAAATACAGAGCTCACACTTGAAGATGAACTTAAAAATTATATCTTTGACATACGTTTGCATAATGAAATTTTTGTGTTGAAAGAAATTAGTAGTCTTGCACAAAAGTTAGTGGATACAAAGAGGGATAGGCAGTATCCCTTGGTGTACTTGCTAATGAAATTAACAAAAATTTTACCGATTGCGACTGCTTCTGTTGAAAGAGCTTTTTCAATGATGAATATTGTGAATCATCCACATCGTAATAGACATGTGATGAATAATAGTTTGGTTGTATACATTGAGAATGATGTATTTGATTTTATTGATAATTTTGTTGTGATACAACGTTTCCAAAATATGAGAACACGTCGTGGGTAATCGTAAATGAAAGTAGATCGATTTTTTGACCCCATCATCGTAAATTCTTAACTCCGCCACTGCTAACAGTTTAGACCACTAAATTTGATACTGTATCTTCGTTCCCGGCTAAAACTATTGGCATCTATATGTTGGAACTTGTGAGGGACCATTATCCCACATCCCCCATGAACATGCACCAATCCCTCTACATAAGTGAGTTCCCTCACTTATTGTTTGAAAGGAATTGGTGTCGGTGAGCCTACAAACTTTTCGCTGGTCCATACTAGGAGCATTTTCATTTTCTACGGCAATCCAAAATAGCAGGTTAAAGTGAATGAAGATTCAAACTTGTTGGGACGCAGTTATACTCCCAAATAAGCCTACAAACCCAACTTTCTAGTATCTAATGATGAATAGCACAACCGTGAACACATGAAGTTAGATGAGTTTCTTGTGCTAGCAGCATACTTACAATACTGCATTGTCCAATGGCTTCTTCATAACGCTTGAGCTTTATAAAAGACGCTGCCATGTTAAGGTGGCATGGATATTTAACAGCCAATGCCATGTCCCTGTACTTCCCAAACAACTGGAACATGAAGTCGTCACCCATATATGCTATTGCCTGAGAAAACCCACCAGAATCATGTCAGAAAGGAAATATAAAAATGCTCATCAGCCATAAATAAAATATGTAAGAATTACAAGTGTGTAACCATTTCATACTGTTGCATTGCCTCTAGTTTTTCCTCTTTAAATAAAGCATTTCCATCCATCTTTCTTCTATCTGCTGCTCCAATCCTTTCCTCCACAGTCATGTCACTACGAGCTTTCCCCTATGAAAGGCAGAACCCATAAATATACATGTTACTGTATTACCGAAGCAAATCCCTGGTAAAGAGATTCTGAAACTTCCATTGGTAACTACTTGGGAAGACATTTGAAAGCGAGCAACTTACTTCTTTGGTTTCATCAAATCCAATAAGCTCAACTTCATATCATATATCTGCCACTGGTGGAACATTCGGAAAAGAAAAGCTCCCTTCTTTCCCATACCCTATCTCCCAGCCTACATGTAATAGGGCACGCTCTCCAGACTTCATGCTGGACACCCCAATAGTCAAGCCAGTCATTTCTTCTTTCTCTGTTGCAGTACCAAAAATATGCTGATAATAATATGTCCATCGCATTTAATACCACTAGATAATGCTTAAATGCTTATGGACCCAAATCATCTGAAATGACAAGTACTTGCAGAGAATAAAAGCAATGAAGAAATCACAAAACTAATTGCAGACTGAACAAGGAACATGCCAGAATTCTTCTGCATATATTTTGTATTTATCAAAAGTACCAGACAACTCGGCAAGGTTAATACCTTTTCCTAAAATCATTTCAAGTGGTCGTTGTTCATCCCATGTGTCCTCAAACTTGTGTCCTGTGCTTTCAGTTCATGCCCTGTAGTGCACTATCACCCGTATGCCAATCACTCAGTGATTGAAAAAATCAGAGTAAAACTTCACTGCAAGACCTTTCTACATGTATCTTAGGCATCCCTTTTATAAAATTTAATGCATGCACAAATAATTCTCCCATATGCATACACAACTCTGTGAACATGGATGTTGTGTGTGTCTGTTTGCAAGTCACAAGCTCATTCATTTCTTACTCCCCTACTAACCAATACATATACACATAACAATTATTGGATTTTCAACTAATGTACACAGGACAGCACTACCAAAAAGGAAACCACTAGAAACTTGCAGAAGCATGTTGAATACTTGGATGGTATTTGACAATGACCTTCCTTAATGATTTGCTTTATGACTTTCTCGTGAAGGATTTCCGCCTTGGAATCAACTTTTGGGGGGTCATTAGCATCTTGAGAAGGTTCTCCATGAACGAAGGTAGCATATTCAGTTACTGTTTCATTTTCTTTCACCATCTTGACCTACAAACAAGATGAACAGATGAGTAGTCGTCTATATTGTCATGGCCCTTTCCGAGGCTCACGCGGATTGTAATACCCTATGGAATTATAGTGCCCCATAATATATGATTATTTGGAAATGTAATTCACTCGTACGCAGAGGGGCAACGACAATCTTCTTCTTTCCCTTGCACATTGTACACGGACTATATCGCTGCCATCCCCACTTATACTACATGAGTTTTGGAACACAGGATTCTGAGTTACTCAACATAAAAGCATGGAGGAATGATGAATCGGTGTGCTGGAAGCGGTAGTCAAAATAATCCAACTATAGCGTTCCTTCTCGATATACAAATTATTTCCAAAATCTTATCAATTCGTAAATAAAAACAATAAGTTTCCGGCCTGACCTAAAGATGAATTGTTCTTGAAGAAACTAAGTAGAAAAGAGTAAGAAAACATCATCATGTATTCATTCAGTCCAACTCGATCGCTCGAAAACCCACTTATGAGGTTAATTTGGCATATATTTGAAGCTAAAAAGCTACTAAGAGTCTAAGATTTGACATATATTTGCTTTTACAGAAACCAAGTGTAGCTGAAAGATTGAATGAGTGTAAGTTAAGGCCAAAAGTATGACTGAACAGACCAAGTGGTGGACTTTGCTGCTCAGCCTGCTCCAGATCCCACAAACATCCTCCATTACTTCAAACTTGTATAATCCAATGAGTCCTCTCAAAATTCGGCAAATACCCAAATCAAAAGGGCAAAATTTAATGCAATTGCATTCGAATTCCAAACCAAAAATTAGAAAGGGTTTCGTTTTCCTTGGAATTTTCCCGGGAAACAAACAAAACACGGAAAATAGAAAAAGGAAAAAGCGGGAGTGACTTGTATGATGAGATACAGATGGGAAGAGAAGATTAGCTGTGCCCAGAAAGCCTTTGCCCAGACTCTTCCTAAACTTTCCTTGTGACACCTGTCTTTTTACTTAACATGGAAGATTAGCTGTTTTCAATCCGGGGCTATTTATTATCCTAAAACCACTTAATGTACAATTGTATATTTTTATAATTAAAATCATTTAATTTTTTAAATTTTATCAAAAGAATTTTTATAAGAAGTTATTTCGAATCGTAAATTGTTTATGCATCTAAATAGATGCAATAAATAAAAGAAAAACTAATGAAAAATACTTGAAAACTTTGAGTTTTAACGATAAGGACAAAATAAAGGGTAAAGTGAATAGTATCATGATTGATTTTTTAGTGTAAAAATATGGTTTTTCGTTAAAGTAAACAGTACCGAAAACTTTTTGTTAAAATTCCCATATAAATAAATGGTGTGAGTATTAAGGAACAATTTATGATGATTGTCTATTCATTTAACACATTTCCACATAAAGGGAGGCATCATATGCCCAATGGGGGCAGCTGTCTCTACTCAACTCTTTTTGTCATGAAAAATGCTCTAACTAACATGTATATTCAGAAATAAAGTCATAGTCTAAACACTCAACTCAAAATACTCTCTTGCGTTATATACTTTTTTTATCCTCTCACCCTTCTGATCATGTAATTTTTCCATTAGCTAATAATTTACAATTTTACTATTCTAACACCAATTATCCAACATTAAGTTGTTAGACAATAAGTTGTCACCCCTAGAATAATATTCGATGTGTTGTAAAGTAAGAAATCTTATCTAGAATAGTTTGAGAGTGATGTAAAGTATTGTTGATTGTGATGTAGAGGAGATTCCTCCTTATCTTATGTAACGGACAAAAGAGAACGATGCCTCTTGTCTCCAGATAGTTTTAGGTGAGGTTCGGAAAAGTTCCTCCTAGGCCTTCATTCTATGTAAGAACGCATACTTAAATGAAAAATTAGTTCTTTGTATGAACTTCTCTTGTTGAGTAAATATCCTTGCTTGAGTCATTCTTAATTTGTAACGATCCTAATTAGAGTAAAGCCTTTAGTTTCTCTAGGTTCAAGCACAACACGAGCCTGAGCACCATCTGAGAACTCAACAAGGGACACTTGAGAGTGGGGTGCGAACCCATGTTCTCCAAACAACAAAAATACCACAATTTCGTCATGCTCCAACTTCATCATTTTTGAACCAAAGGAGAAAGCTAAGGGCAGCAAAGAGATTGCATATACCGGCCTCAATCCTTTTGACAGAGAGCACCTGATAGGGTGAAGCCTGGATTTAGGGTGAAGAATTCCTAATCTTGTGGCCAACAACTGTGGTGGTAGACAAGTAGGATGCATTGCAGGATTTATGGGGTGTAGCTGCAGAACCAAGAATTGAGGGTGCACCTTGAAATGGTTCTCTTGGAACTTAAAACAAATCATCAACTTTATAGCTGTAGTTAAAGCATCTCCCAGATCCCATACAGGCCAAAGGTTAAGGTTACTAGTGAACAGCAGTGAGAAATCAACATGTAGATCAATTGTCAAGGCACCAAAATATTGTCGTCTTATTGCAGCAGTTAGGATAGCTGCATCTTGTTCTGCCAACATAGTTTCAAAGCTAACTCCCCATTTAGCACCACCTTGGGCAATCTCAACTAGATAGGAATTTCCCTTCAAAGATGTTCTAACTGAAGTCTTGATCGATTGAAGATGACAACAAACAACTAGACTTTAACCCAGATTCTTATGCCTCATTAATGCCCATATGATCATGTCTTCTTCTGCCATTGTGAAAACCCAGCACGCAGCTATCAAGAAGACCTCCCATATAATACAAAAAAAAGCCATCAGACCACAGAGAAGCGTGCTGCATTTTTTGTCCATGAAGCATTTGGCTGCCAATTGTGTTTGTAAACAGGTACTCCAGAGAATATACGAGGAGATACAATAATTGTGCTACCAAGTATAAACTATATCGCACAAGTGTTGCAATCGTAGACAACTAGACAAACCGATGTCATAGTATCAATCATGTGTCTAGATAAAGTAAAAGTGGAAATTGCTTTAGTTAAGCCACTCATGAAAGTGGAGAAATTACCATTGGCCATCAGAGTTAGAATATTGTTCCAAATTCTAGAACAAATCATGGAACCTCTATCAGTAAATCTAGAAGTCTATAGTGCAGTCTATTGCAGCTTGTCAATTGTGTCAAAATTATCCAAATGGATTCCCTAGTCCTTACTGTCCAAATTAAAACCTAACGCATTCAAAATATGTATGTGCTGACAGATTTCCCCAAGCAGTATGTCAAAAAGCGATATATGAATAGAAATTGTTGTGTGTTGTATATATCCAAAAAATTGCAAAGCACTAAAAACTGCTAGAATCAGTTGGGAATTAGTGGACTGAATGAATCCGAAGGAGTTACGGATGCCATTGTCCTGTAAATCCTTGGAAGAAAGTAAATGTCCATTTTGTTGTTCATGGCGAGCAATCTCCATTAGCTCCGCTTTCGCAACAAATATCTGTTTTAAGCTCAAAACGTACTGAACAACGGAAATATTAGCCAAAGAAAAATGTAATTGTAGCCAATCCAATTTGGGTGAAGTATCAGGTTGTGGTTATCCCCAAAAAATAACCGCTGAATATGACAACAAAGGAACCTTCCTCGGAATACCGCTCTCGGTCCACTTCAGTGATTTTGCTCCCTTCTAAAAAAATATTCCCACTTCAGTGCTTTCCCAATCATCCTTACAAAAGTATCCACAGAACACAAACTTGCTCATCCAAAAGTGCCAGTCAACAAGACGGTAATGGGAGAACCCAAAATGGTCTCGATACCATGCTGAACATTTCTAGTCAGGAAAGAATTATTGAGGAACCCCCAATCAGGAAAATGAAGTGATATAAGGTAGGGTAAACCTTCTTGTTCACAATACAAACAGATTCGAATGCATAAGTAAACACATCCCTGGTGCAACGTTCCTCAATTTCAACGAGCAGAAAGTCAGGAACCGATTTAGGAATCTCCATCCGATGGTGCGAATCAAGTAAAAGGTTAGGCCTATATTTTTGGCCAATTTCTCTCTGCTACATTTTGTCAAACACATCTTGGGCTAATATGTTTCTTCTACTTCCTGAGGATTTAAACACACAATCATTTCCAAGGCCACATGATGTCTCAATCATTAAGATATCTTAATTTGACTTTAACTAGGATTTCCTTTTCGGAGACGAGTAATATCTTTATTCGACCTAAGCCTATCCTGCCAAACTACCCTCCATGGACTTCGAACATTACGATTATCCTTTCCATGTGTCATGGACCTAAAAAATCATGGTCTTACATCACTCTCAAGACTTAAATGAGTGAACCTTCAGGACATCTCCAATGAAAATAGTTATAGGGCTATAGGTCAAGTTTTAGCCTTCAATAGGGAGTTGGGCCAAAAAAAATTAGGACCCACTAGGCCGGCCGAATGATAGCCGAAAAACTATCGGGCTAGGTATGTTGGGCCTACCGAGCCTCCAATTGTGGAGCCCAGCACCAACGCCTTTCTGGGTTTCTTGACAGCTGAGTGGACACATGCACCTCAAAAACCCATAAGGAAAATCAGGCTTTTCGGTTTAGACAAAAACATGGCCTGATTTGACCATATTTTACTTAATCAGAACACATGATTTGGAAAACACCCATATTGTAGGTATTCTAATTGAAAAAGATGCGGAGCCCTTAGAAATACATTATGTTTGCAGATTGTAAATCAGGACCCATTTTAAAAAACATGAATGTTTACTATCTCGACTCATTTTAATCCATTTTCTCACATTATATCCACCTTAAAAATTATGTTTTGATAACCTTATTTTCATATGATATAAGTAGTAAATAAATTTAAAAAGTGAAATTAAAACTAATAAATTAGTAAGACCAACTCTCATGGTGGGCTAAAAGCCAAATTACCCCCCAAACCCAACTCAACCCAAGCTAAAACATTGGGCTAAAAGTCAAATGCCAAAGCTAGGCCGAAACCCCCCCCCCCCCCAAAATTCCCCCCATGCGAGTGGATTTGGTGGAACTTGGGCTAATCTCGGCCCACTCACATGCCAACGCGCCACACGTGGTGGGCTTGCAAGTGTTTCCTGACAGGGTGGGCCCCGCTATCAGCCTGTGTGTCGGCCACCAAATCCAACCCAATGGGTATATTTAACATCCAACGGCTGGGCTTTTTGGACCGTTGGTTGATCCAACGATCCAGATTCAATTTTTTTTTAAATATGTTATTTTAAAATACATTGAATCCAACGGCTGAGATCGAATATAATCAAATCTAACGATAAAAAAAGATCTAACGGCCCAAATTTAAATCCAACGGCTAAAATAATTAAAAAAATTATTTAACTCAAAATTCACCCAAAAACTCTATAAATACCTATGTATTTGTTCAAACATCCACACAAAACTCAATTTTCTCGTACAATTCTTCCAATTTATCTTTACATTTCCAAATTGTTCAACATGACAAGAGAGCATATTAGAGGTCATAATTGGACCTATGAGGAAGATGTTGCTTTATGCTTGTCATAGGTTTTGTGGAAAATTTAGTGATTTTTCAATATTTATCAGAATTTAAATATTTTTATATTAAAATGTTCATAAAATTAATTTACGATAGTCTACATATTTAATTTAAAAAAAATTAATTTAAGAAAAAAAATAGCCTAAGTTAATTCTTTAATAATCTCGGATTAAAATTTTAGGTCAGAAGGATTGGAGCAGAAAAACTGTTTCTAGGCTAAAAACTAAATTTTTCGGGCTAAAAAAATTGACTCTTAGCTCAACCATTGGAGATGGTCTAAGGAGCTATATTTAGTCATTTCGATTGAAGATGATATATGAATATGACCTAACTCTGTTCATTAAAAAATAATTCTTTATAACTCTAAACGGAACTATACATAACCTTTTAGTTGGAGATGGACCTTAAGGTCAGAATTCATAGTCTTGTTTGTTAGCAAGTTCAATACACGAATTTCCTCATTTATCATACAATTCAAGAGCCTAAGATCTTTCGACAAAAAAAACGTGGAAAAAAAAAAAAAAAAAGATCTTTGACTACTCAGCTTACGCCTTTCGCGTCTGAAAGCGTAACTATCTTGCAATAGCATCCTCCTGAGGTGCAAATTTGCGCGCCTTTAGAAAGTCTTCCCGCGCAGCATCTGTCTAGGTCCCTGTTTGGTTTCGGAGAAAATCACAAGCTCAAATTTTCTCGCACATTTTCTCAATTTTTGTGTTGGAATTGATAGGTTGCGGTGAAGGAGGTTATCGAGAAGGTTCTGACTGGGCTGATACGGCCTCATTTCGTTGTGGCTAATCTTGGAAGTGGGTTTGGATTGTATGACATTTCCAAGTTTGTTTGTGTTCTTCCTCATATAAACCCCTTAATCTTAATTAGTATATCTGAGCACGGTGAGTTTTTTGTATGATTTTTTTTTTTTTGTTTTGGGGTTTGTGGGTTTTAGAGATTTTTCGGTGAATGGATTAATTTTTGTATGATTTTTGATAGTGGGTTTTGATGCTGAACCTATTCGGTGATCAATCTGAAGAGGAAGAGGAAGAAGGCAATTCCGAGCAGAGTCCAATCCCCAGCCCAATTCTGTATGATCCTCTAATTTCAAGTTTCCTTTCTATTCTGATTCCAAAAGCATGTTTGGGAATGATTAGGGTTTCAATTTTTGCTTTAATCTTAGCCGAAGGAACATATAGGTTGTGGTGTTGTCATTGCGGTGGATGATTTGGAAGAAAGTATGTATAGTGGGAAAAGGCTTTGTTGTTGTTGTAGTTGTTTAGGCCTAGACTGAAGAAAGTTTTGTGGAATGAGATACTTCTGCTTAGTCAATTTTACTAAAGCATTTCAGGTGTGATCCTTATTGTCATATCCTTGAAATACTCAATTTTGACATTTAGTAATCTGTTTCAGTTTTGATGTCTTTAAGTTCATGGGTTGGTTCAATGTTGGATTTGAATTTTACCCTTCAAGAGTTGCTTATGCGAACCTTTTGACTGTTTGCATTGCAGGACTATAACAACAAAGTGGCGCAATTATGAGCAGGAAAGAGTAGCAAGAGCAACCTTACAATTGTAAAGTTCAAGACTCCGGAGTCAGTGGATGGATGGGAAGTTTGTCAGGGGACTTACTTTCTGGATGTGGTTGCTTCTAAGTATGATGGAGGAATGGATGCCAAGTTCGAATTCCCTTTCACCGGAGATGCTGTTTTCTCTGGTACAAGAGACTAAAGTAGGGTTTTGAGGTTCTAAATGGAAATGAACTATTATTTCTTGTACTCTATTTCTTGCTGCATTGTAGGATATGTTTTCACCAGAGGAGGGTATTGAACTGTCAAAAAAGCTTTCAGTTCCTTTGGGTCGGACCCTTGACCTGTATGCCATATTTGCATTCTCAAATGGAGCTAGCTTTCCAAAATGAAATTCATGGTATTTTTCTTATTATTTATTACAAGATTTGGGTAATAAAATTCATGGTATCCTTCTTATTATTAATTACTTGGAATTTGAACACAAAATGAATTCATTTGATAGAAAATCATTGGCAACAGAAATTACCTGATGAATTTGCCGTGCAGCTATGACATTCCAGCTACATTTCGTGAATTGAGAAGCAAGCTGTGCAAGTTCAGTTGCATTCTGTTTACTTAATTTTCTGTGTTTTTTCTTTTGCTGTTTGGATTTAGGACCTAAAACATTTTTCTTGTGCAAAATTTGTAGGTGGATGGTGCTATCTGGGCTGTTGAAAGTGCCACTTTGAAAGCTGAGATGGTTTTAGAATTGCCTGTGTACAAAGGATTGTCATGGCAGCGAGATCATGT
The DNA here is from genome assembly GCA_006547085.1 of Malus baccata. Lineage (NCBI taxonomy): Eukaryota > Viridiplantae > Streptophyta > Magnoliopsida > Rosales > Rosaceae > Malus > Malus baccata. Next base: position 99,743 of record VIEB01000155.1, read on the forward strand.
CGCTCTGGGAAGCTATTTTGACGGCCCCGGTTGTTGGAGGTCAGTCTCTTCCTCTGCTTCCACTCCACTCCATTCATTTTATTTTTTATTTTTCATCACAAAAAATGAAAAATCGCTCGGGTTTCTGATTTTCCAGTACTATTATGTATACTTTTTACTTTTGGACATGAGTTCTGATTTTCCAGTTCAGTGGAATAACCGCCGCCACCAAAATCACATCTCAAAGTCTTCGAATTTCAACCCGCACATGCACTCAAACAGGTAGCAAATCGCCTTGACATCTCTCTCTCTCTCTAAATATGGGCTGTTTTGTTGTTTTGGATCTAATTTTTTTTTTTATATTTTGTTTCTGGGTTCTTTTAAAAATTTGGATTTAGTGTCTGTGGAGTAATATTTATGTCAATATTTCTGTCAGATTAAGTAGACCTTCTTCTATATATCATTGTGCAGGAGTGGACGAGCTTAACAATGGTAAGTTGTCGCTGAAGGACGATATGAGAATCAACTATATACCATGCCAATCATCTTTCATTTGTTCATAGTGCTATAAAGTAGGGTGTGTCTGTTTGTTTTGGGTTTTTTGGTGGTTTTTTTGTGATTTTCTGTGTTGTTTTTGGTGTAACAGATCTAAAAAATGTGTAGGGGCATGTATGACGGAATGTGAAAATTGGGGTTTGTCGGTTTGGGTGTTGTCGCCAACGATCCTACTTCCGACAACTCTCTTATCCAATCCGTCTGTTCCTCACTCTCTCCGTATCTCATCATTTTCCTAAATTTCTGTTTGTTTCCTGATAAAATGATTGAAAAGCAAAGAAAAGAAAAATGAGCTTAAATTTCTTTTCAATTTTCTGATTTAACGAGGAAAAATTGGTTCTTTTTTGCTTGATTAAATGCCGTTTTCGTTCCTGCTCTTCTGTTGCAATGCAATTTCCTTCTGGGGTTTGTATTATATGCATATTAATGCCTTAGCTTAGAGTTTGCAGGTTCCAGGGGAAAAAATCTTCCATGGAGTTGGCATTCCTGGCGATGCTAAAGACTTACTCAACCATATCGTTTTCAACAATAGATGCTGATTGTTTTCTTTAACACTAGGGCCTTTTAACTTAAGGGCCCACTTGACAACCATATCGTTTTTTTGTTTTTGCAGAGTTTGTAATAAATTTTTCTTTGACTGATCTGTTGATAAGTATGTTTTTTGTAGATACCAGAGAACTACATGGAAGATCTCTGTGTGAATATCAAGGTCCGTACTTTTTCCCTTTTAGTTCTTGGCAATACTAGCATCTTCAGACTTCAGCTTTTTAAAAATAAACATATTAACATATTATAAGTATGAGCTGGTGTGGGTTAATAATGAACTTAGATATGCGGGATAGAATATGGAAAGGAAAACTTAAGAAACCAATAGATTTTGATTGCAGATTAAGAAAATTTAAGAGACCGGTTCAATTGGGTAGCTGAAAAAAAGGAAAGAAAAGAAGAATATTAGTAAACATTCGGTACGTTTTCAGAATTTGTTTTGACTTATGGAGACCATTTGATTGCTAAGGAAATCGAGGAAAAGAAAACAAAGAAACTAAGAGTTGTCTGAGTTGTTTATTGAGAGAGGACATAGAAAAAACCAACAAATATTTTTGTTTTTGTAATGGTTGTCATGAATTTCCTTTGGACTAAACAAAACATGATCAGTTTATTTGCTTTACTGAGAATATAGCGTTTATTGTGATTAATTTCGGGTTTGGGAGCAAATATTGGTGTCCTGAGCCGTATCTAGAGTAGATTTGGAGTTCATTCGGTTACTCCAGTGCATTGACAATTAATAGACGTAATTCCTTTTGCCATTGTTTGTGTATAATTATGCGACTTATATGTTATATCGTGAAAAAGGTTGTTTCGCTTCCAATGCACCAACATATATTAAAAAGAAATATTTAAAGAGGGCTGGAACCCAGTCGAAGCTGGGGGGCTAGGCCCTCACGCCCATATTATATTATTTAAAGAAAAAACATACAACGAGAGGACATAGTACTTAAACCCCAACGATCAAAAGTAAAATCATATACAACCACTCCAAGCAATCAACATGGCCCTTACATATTGAATCCAAAAGGTCGACGCCCTATTCACTGCATATAAGACTATATAATTGAAAAGAAGGAAATTAAAGAGAAATTAAAATTAAAAAAATTGAATTTGGTGGGTAATGAATGCATACCGAAATCATTGATCCATATGGTATGCCATCTGGAAAGAAAAATAAAATGCTGGTGATGATGATTGAAGAATAAAAATAAGAGACGAGATCGGCATTTTAATATTTCGTAGCTTATACTGAATTAGGCAAGTGTAAATTTAAACAAGTTAGAAAATGCACCTTAAGATTTATCAATTTCAATGGATGGGATGTGAGCAATCTGAAACCAGTCTTCACCTGTTTCTTTTTTGCATCTTTTGCTTAACATGGGGCAACGCCAAATTTTCAATCCATTTAAACAGGGGAGTCCACGAATCCATTCTGGTAGTGATGCCAAATTAGAGCAATCACTAATTGCAAGCTCCTGAAGTGACGTGAGATAGCTTATTTCTTCTGGAAGTGATGCCGAATCCTCAAGTGACAGATGTGTTAATTTGGAGAGATGAGGGGAAGAAGAAGAGGCAGAAACATCAACATCAACACCAACATCATGTGTAATATCAGATGCTCCTCTAACAAACAAGGAATCAACAACCTTCCAGCTGTTCCCAGTGAGTTCCATTTTAACCACATTTGGATACAGAGGCATGGAAGTTAGATTAGGACAATCCCTGATCTCCAATGTAGAAAGAGATGGAAAAGAAGGTAACGACAAATTTTCCGTTGATGAAGAAGAAGAAGCACTAATATGAGTGTGGGCCATCCACCATCCCTTCAGAACAGGGCAAGCTTCTATGTCGAGTGTCTCCAGGGAGGGAAAGAATGAGATCCTCATCATCTCATCACTCATACTATTACTGCTCTCTTTCTCTGATGGTAATATGTACTCCAACTTCTTCAACTCTCTAAGCTCAAGTTTCTTAAGGGAAGGCAAATGATCCAAGGGTGGAAGATGTTGGCATCTCTCACATTGATACAATCTGAGATTAACAATATTAATGAGAGAAGAAAACCAACTCGCAAACCTCACACCACCATAACACAGCAAAGTCAACTTCTTTAGATTAGAATGGGGTTGCAATACTTCCATTGACTTTATAATATCCTCCTCATCAACGTTTACATCTTCTCCCTCTTTCCAGATCAAACACAACGAATGGAGATGCTGTTTGTCCTTGAGAGGTGTACCAACATTTGATTCTGACACCACATCCCTCAACTTCCTTATCTCTAACTCTCCCCTTAATTCGTTAAAGGTCCCCAGCTCAGCAAGACCAGCACTACCGCCCTCCCCAAACAATTGCTTTCGCTCAAAACAAATCTATTCGCTTACACTGAATATATTAACGTGATAAAATGATCGGTCATGTGGTGCCTCGAAAGGAGGTGTAGTGTGCCTGGGTGCTAGTGTGACTTTTCGGTGCCTGAGATCTGACGGGTCGGGTCTTCATCGCGAACGACGACAGACGATTCTCGACTCCTCTTCCTGGTCCTTGCTGTTTGGGTGTCTGGCAAGGGGAGAGTAAACCTCTAGAGGACCTAGGAGGGGTGTGCTCTTTCGCAATCCCAGGCTGGGAACTGGGTTCCTTCTGGAACTGGGCACTGAGTTGGGGTTTTCTGGGCCAGTGGCCTTCTGAGTAGGGCTTGCAGTGCCTATAAGGATCTGGAACTGGGTGGCTTCGCGGTGGTTGTGGGAGGGGGTCTTTGAAAGGAGATCTGAGGGTGGCCTGGGCGTGTGAATTTAGGAATCCCTTGGCTGGTTCGAGGGTTTTCAGGGTGTTGACGGGATCTAGATCTAGATCTGGATTCTGGCATCTTGGGTGAAGATCGGACACCTTTGGCAAGGAGTGGTTGGTTAGACAATGGGCAAGGATAAATCCAAGAAGGATCTGGAGGATCTGGGCTCTCGATTTGGGGCAAAGTTGAAATTGTCTGAGAAAGAGCTCGGCAGAATTAGTATTCAGAGGAAAGATGTAGAGGGTGCTTTAGTGGGACTCTAGTATACTCTGATTGCAGAAGTCCTTACTTCCAAAGAGGTAAATGGGGAAGCTTTCATAGACTGTTTCATGTCTCTGTGGCGGGGGAGGGAAGGAGTCTCTATAAGAGACATTGGTGACCGGAGATTTCTGACGAGATTTGCGGGTCAAAGGGATCTACAACGAGTCGTGGATTCAGATCATCCTTGGCACTTCAAAAATGATTTAGTGATGGTGGCAGATCGGACGGACAGTGGACTCAACAGATGGGCTCCTCTCTTGTCAGGAGTGTTCTGGGTTCAGATCCATAATGTTCATGTTCTAAGCATGACTCAGGCGGTGGCGGAATCCATAGGAGGTCTAATGGGAACGGTCAAATCGGTGGATAAATCCGGTAGCAGAGACTGCATTGGAAGGTTTCTCCGGGTAAAAATTAAATTCAATGTCCGTGAACCCCTTATGCGAGGTACGTTCGTTAACTTTCCTGATGAAGGCAGACTGTGGGTTGATTTCAAGTACAAAGGGCTTCCTAAATACTGCCTCATTTGTGGTCTATTGGGTCATGCTACTAGAGTGTGTAAAGGCCCTCAGGATATAGGGAAGACAGATGGAGAAACCTCTGAGGATTTGGGGAAGGGGTTTGCTTTTAAGGGCCTGGACGCCCTTACGGATCTGAAGGGTAAACCACTAGGTGCAGGGGGTAGTACGAGGACTCCTCGTGGGTCTAGTGGTGGACGCATGGACTCTGGAAGATGGAAAGATGATCGTAGTGAGGAACTTGATGGAGGAAAACGATCTGGCCGATCATCCACTGCATCGGGTATGGGTAGTCATTCACAATTTGGGGCTTCGAGATCGTTCAGTGGGAGTGACTATACTGATATAGTCAATATGGAAGAGGCTGATACTGCCATATCTCCGAACAAACCTCGCTGGTCTTCAAGTAATCTGGGTAAAGGGGGATTTAACCTAGCTGACAAAATCCGTAAACAACGGCAGGAGGAAGAGGATGCAAGAAAGGCCAGAGAAGTTGCATTCGATGTAGGACTAATTGGGCCAGGAGGAGTGATTGCGGAAGGCGCGGAACACGTCACTCTCCATGAAATCCACGAACAGGAGACCCAAGGGAACTTGCCGGGCGTGTTAACTGGAACAGGTCAGAGTTTTGACTTGAATAGTGAACCAATTAACAACGATGGAACTGGTGATGGAACTACTGACAGTGGTGAGGAGTTTGGAAGACTGATGAGTGCAGATGGCAATGATGTGAATGGGCTGGGTATGGAGGATGACCCGTTTCAACTGGCTCCTATAATTGAGGCAGTTATGAAGGAACAGAAAGGGAGGAAACGTAACATCCAGGAAATGGCGCTATCATCGACTATTACTCCGGAGGAGCCAACAGCTAGCAGACGAAGGAAAGATGTTATCGTTAACGAGGCGGATGAGACCAGCCGTAAGGGGTCCCCCACGGACCCATGAAGATAATCACGTGGAACTGTCAGGGTATCGGGGGTGACCTGACAGTTGACAATTTGCTGGAGCAGAACCGGCTTCACACCCCTGACATGGTTATTCTGCTGGAAACTAAGAATAAAAGTCGGAAATTCATCCATCTGAAAAGAAGTTTGGGTATGGATCACTGGTTTGCTGTTGAGCCTCGGGGCATTGGAGGTGGTATATGCGTTTTCTGGAGAGATGAGACTCCTGTGGTGTTAATGAAATTGGAGGATTTTTTGGTGGAACTCAAACTGTGGGATGAAAAGATGAACTGTAACTGGAGACTATTCGCCATTTATGCTAGTACTGATGAAAAGAAGAGAAGGGAGCAATGGCAAGAATTATCAAAACGTATAGGCAAAGAAAGGGACCGCTGCCTACTCCTAGGAGACTTTAACGATATCCTTTGTAATGAGGAGAAGGAGGGTGGAAACTACAGACCGGCTGTTAGTCTACGTGACTTTAGAAATTTTGTGGCTCGTGATGAGCTCATGGATTTGGGTTACGAAGGCTACCCCTTCACTTGGAGAAACAATAGAGAGTCCATGCCTATCCAGCAACACCTTGACCGTGGACTGGCAACAATGGGTTGGTATGAAATGTACCCTAACACAAAAATCAAGCATGTGCTCTTGGAAGGGTCTGATCACGCCCTCTTACTCCTTTCGACAGAAAAATACCTGAATAGAAAGGGAAGGCAATTCTCTTTCGATGGGCGCTGGAGCAGGTCGGAGGAGTGTCGTAATCTGGTCGGGGAAGAATGGCGGGATAAGATTAATGGATCACATGCGTTTCGTTTTTGCGACAAACTGAAACATCTAAGGAGAAGATTAAAAGTCTGGTACAAAGGAAGAGGAAGGAACTCTTTGAAACTGATTCAGCAACTGAAGGAAGAGATCCGGGCGGCCTACAACTCTAATGAGTTCGCCTCAAAGGATGTTAAGCAAAAAGAGAAGGAGCTCAATGCTGCTCATCAGCAGGAGGAGGCTTACTGGAAAGTCAAATCTAGAAATAAATGGCTTCGAGAGGGCGACAAGAACACTAAGGTCTTCCATGCGCAAACGCTGAAAAGAAGACGTTTTAACACGATCCGAGGGATAGAGGACGGTCGTGGGATCTGGCAGGAGAGTTTGAAGGGGATAGGTGATACGGCTATCGAATATTTTACTGAACTCTTTCAGTCCTGTAAGCCTAATCTAGTGGAGGAAATTCAAAGTTGCATGGAGGGCGCCATTGAGGATAACCGGGGATTAACTGCTATGGTCACCGAATGCGAAATTTTGGAGGCTGCATATCAAATTCCCCCTACGAGATCTCCGGGTCCTGATGGCTTTCCTGGCTGCTTTTACCAGGACCATTGGGACACGGTCGGGCCGGATGTTATTAAGATTGTTAAAGCCTTTTGGTACTCAGGAATTCTATGTAAGAACGCATACTTGAACGGAAAATTAGTTCTTTGTATAAACTTCTCTTGTTGAGTAAATATCCTTTGCTTGAGACATCCTTAATTTGTAACGATCCTAATTAGAGTAAAGCCTTTAGTTTCTCTAGGTTTAAGCACAACACGAGCTTGCGCACCATCTGACAACTCAATAAGGGACAATTGAGAGTGGGGTGTGAACCCGAGTTCTCCCAACAACAAAAACACCACAATTTCCTCATGCTCCAACTTCATCATTTTTGAACCAAAGGAGAAAGCTAAGGCAGCAAGGAGATTGCATATATCGGCCTCAATCCTTTTGACAGAGAGCACCTGATAAGGTTGAAACCTGGATTTAGGGTGAAGAATTCCGACTGCTGTGGCCAGCAGCTGTGGTGGTAGACGAGTAGGATGCACTGCAGGGTTTATGGGGTGTAGCTGCATAACCAAGAATTGACGGTGCACCTTGAAATGGTTCTCTTGGAACTTAAAACAGAGCATTAACTTTATAGTTGTAGTTAAAGCATCTCCTGGATCCCATACATGCCAAAGGTCAAGGTTACTACTGAACAGCAGTGAGAAATCAACATGTAGATCAATAGTCAAGGCACCAAAAAACTGTCGTCTTATTGCAGCAATTGGGATAACTGCATCTTCTTCTGCCAGCATAGTTTCAAAGATGACTCCCCATTTAGCACCAGCTTGGGCAATCTCAACTAGATGGGAATTTCCCTGCAAAGATGTTCTAACTGAAGCCTTGATCGATTGGAGATGAGAACAAGCAACTTGACTTGAACCCAGATTCTTATGCCTCATTAATGCCCATATGATCATCATGTCTTCTTCGTCCATGAAGCATTTGATTGCCAATTGTGTTTGTAAACAGGTACTCCAGAAAATATATAGTATGAGATACAATCGTAGACAACTAGACAAAATGATGTCATAGTATCAATCATATGTCTTAATCATATGTCTAGATAAAGTAAAAGTGGAAATTGCTTTAGTCAAGCCACTCATGAAAGCGGAGAAAACACCATTGGCCATCAGAGTTAGAATATTGTTCCAAATTGTAGAACAAATCATGGAACCTCTATCAGTAATCTAGAAGTCTAGTGCAGTTTGCTGCAACCTGTCAATTGTATCAAAATGGATTCCCCAATCCTTTTGGTCCAAATTAAAACCTAACGCGTTCAAAATCCTCGTGCTAACAGATTTCCCCAAGCAGCATGTCAAAAAGCGATATATGAACATAAATTGTTGTGTGTTGAATATATCCAAAAAATTCCAGAGCACTAAAAACTGCTAGAATCAGTAGGGGATTGGTTAACTGAATGAATCCGAAAGACTTACAAATGCCATTGTCCCGTAAATCCTTGGAAGAAAGTAAAAGTCCATTTTGTTGTTCATGGTGAGCAAGCTCCATTAGCTGTGCTATCGCAACAAATATCTGTTTTGAGCTCAAAATGCGAGGAACAACGATGCTTTCCCAATCATCCTTACAAAAGTATCCATAGAACACAAACTTACTCATCCAAAAGTGCCAGTCCACAATGCTTTTTTTTTCTTTTTTTCTTTTTTTTTCTTATACCAACACAACAAAATTATAAGAAACGAAACCCAATTACAATATGCACACAGCCAAAACATCGGCCACCAGGGGGAAAAATAAAATAAAATAAATAAAAAACAGACTGTTGAGCCCTAACACAGAAAAAAACAAAAAAAACTGAAAGAATCTAGTAGCTTTCAACCAACTCCACCCCGGAACGCCACTTTCCACCCATCTGAAACCAGATTCCCCTGCAATTACCTAAAATCAAACCAAGCTGAACCTCAAAAAATGGCAACGAGCAACAGTTACACCACCCAAGCCGGAGCTCTACACACCTTATGAATTCTACAATGCTTAGAATCACCTCAAACTTTGTACAACCAGAAGAAGGAGATAAATCAGGGATTTAAGTTGACAAATGCTGATTGGTAGACCCCTTAGTATTCTAGGCCCAAAATACGAAGCCCAGTTAGATTTCTAATTGACAAGGGCAGTTCTTTAATTTTTGACCCGGATAAATTAAGCTCCGATAGTTTCTTCATAACTTCTAGAGGCTCTGGAAACATCTCAAGATTCGAGCAGCCAGAAAGATCAAGGGTTTCTAGAGATTGCATACGTATGCTGCTGGCTAGAATCTTAAGGTTTTTGCATCCATTCAGATTCAATAGCACAAGGTTTGTAAGGGTTGAAATAGATGGGTGAACCTCAACTAAACTTGTACAACTTCGAAGAATTAGCTTCTCAAGATTGGGCATCTCTGTGAAGTTAGGGGTTTCCTCAAGGTCTAGACAATAACTTAAATCGATGAACTTCAACTTCTCCAGCTTCTGTCAAAACATTTAGGAAAACATGCATTACTTGATAAGACATCTCATAACCCAAACATTTAAAAGAAACATATATATGTAAATGATGATTATACGTACCTGGATTCCTTCCCAAAGTCATTCAATGCGACTATATCGCATGTCAATGTCAACAAGATTTTTGAATTGACAAGTGGATGGCAAAGACTTGAGAGGGAATCCATGCCAGGAGAGGCACCTCAACTCACGAGAAAGAAACTTTAAGTGCCCAATCAGGTGTTGTTTGCCATAATCAGGTCTAAAAATGGAATACATCTGACTGATCTTAAGAAGTCTTAGTTGAGTCATTCCAACAAAAGCTTCAGCATTTAAGCATTCATCATTTGAGATCGACATGGTTATGCTTTCAACTGCTTCGGTACCCTGAGCAAATCAAAATGAAGGAAAAAACAGAGAACCATAGTTTAGAATAGGAAGTTAATGCTTGTTTCTTAAGGAGCTATTTGATAAAATTTCGTTTTTAGATTTTACCTTTTGTTTTGATTATTTTCCAAAAATCTGAAAAATTGAATACACATAACATGTTTGGTAAATGTTTCCATTTTTCAATTATTAAGGAACCGTTTGATAATTATTTCGTTTTCATTTTTCAACTTTTGTTTTGATTATTATTTTTTTTTTGAAATTTGAAAATTGAAAGCACATACCTTGTTTGGTAATTGTTTTCAATTTTCAATTATTAAAAAATGAAAACTAAAGATTAAAAATTGAAAACAAAAATTGTTATCAAACGGGCCTAAAAAATAGATTTTGATCAAAAGTTGCAGCTTTCTACTAACAATTGCATAAGAAAAATATTTCTCACCGTATTTTGAGTTAGCACATGATAAACATCTTCATAATTCCACAACCTACTTCGTCTCCCAGGCTCTTTGATAGATCCTTGGCGGACAATTTCCCTACCCATTTCCACTAGTAAATCATGAATCTCCAATTTCCCCTCCTCTGAGACAGTTATGAGAGCTCGATCGAACAGAACCCTTATTGCTGCATGAGGATAGAAACCACAACTGTCCAGAATTTCGGTTGCATAGTCTTTCTTCATCCCTTTAAAGAAACATGCAATATCTAGAAAGATGTTCTTCTCTGTGTTATCTAGTCCATTGTAGCTTGTACTAAGCACATCATGAATTCCCCTACGCGGGATTCTCCTTAATTTTTCTAACACTTCTTCCCACTCGGGTACAATTTTGTTATCAAGAAACGCTCCCAAGACTTTGAGTGCTAAAGGCAGACCTTGAGCAAATCTCTGGTGGGTTGGTTTGTTCTGAAGGCGTACCGCCTAAAGAGTTTCAAAGCTCCAAGATCACTCAAAACATTAGGCCTATATACAGCATCAGCTAATCTTAGTAATTGCCCATCTCTAGTTGTTATAATGATTCTACTTCCACCATAAAAGGAATGTTGCCCTCCAAGTAAAGCTTCAATTTGATCTAATCTGTCCACATCATCCAGAACAATAAGAACTTTTCTCTGACCTAGGCTATTTAACATCACCTGGAAACCTTTCTTCGAAATGTCGGAACTCCCCACCTTGTTGTTCGAGATACTAGATAGAAGTTCTGCCTGCATATGTAGTGTGCCTTGCTTCATGAAACCTTCCCTGATATTTTCAAGGAAGCAACTAGCTTCAAATTGACATGAGATTTCATCATAAACAGCTCTAGCGATGGTTGTTTTGCCTAAACCACCCATACCCCATATTCCAACAATGCGAACATCATTCGTTTTAAATCCAGGAGGATTTAATAATACACGCATTTCAAGCATATGAGAATCCATTTCAACCAAGTCATTATCTTTGCTTGATGTTGATGAGATGTGGATCAATTTTCTAGAAACATCTTCCACAATCTCCTCAATAAGCTTCGCATCATCCCTGTCACGTTTAATAAACAATATAATAACAACACCGAATAACAATTAATGGGTCCTTTTGGTAATTATCTCGTTTTCAATTTTTTTTTTTTTTTTAAATCTAGATTTTGAGTTTTCAAATTTTGGGTTTTCAATTTTTAGTTTCACTCAAAATAGTTATCAAACAAGTTTTTCAATTTTTCTTTCATGGTATAATACAGTTCCAAAAATCAACAATTAGATCTTGCAATATAGGAATCTAATGGATCTTTAAAAAAATCTCAAAAAATAATAGGAAATTAAAACAGTTTAGAATTTACCCAAAGTCTGCCGAAACCCAGCCGGGTAGATGGGGGGTCGTTCTAAGAGCGTGTCTCCAGCTCCGAACCATTTCCACTTCGGCATTAGAATCGAGATCATGCTGAGCAAAAGCTTCCGCAAAACTTCTCTCGAGTCCACGAACATCAGATGGATTAACTTGGTAGAAAATGGGGAGCACAATCTGGTTCTTGGTGTTCTTGGATTTCCATATTTCCACGAGTTCTTTCAAGCTCCAAGTGGAAGAAGCATAGTTTTCAGATAAAACTAGAAGCGAAATCTTTGACTCTTGAACCGCAATCAGGAGCTTGGTAAGGGGGTCGCCTCTTCTGAGCTCTTTGGCATCAATGTAGGTGTTGATTGATTTCTGACACAGAGCTTTGTAAAGATGGCTGACGAAGCCCCTGCGAGTGTCTTCCCCTCGGAAATTGATGAACACATCGTATTTGCCTATGATGCACGGATACTTCTGTTTGGTCCCGTATTCCGTATCCGATACTTGATCAGATACGATACTTGCCTGATACTCTCGGATACTCGTCCGACACGTATCCTAGTTGATAGACACGAATTTAACATGATGGATATGCGTATCCTACATTTAGGATACACGTATCCTGCTTTTAAGATATATTTACACTTTCAAAAAAAGGTAATGAGAAAAAGAAAATTAATAGGAGACATCTATAATTGAAAGTTACTAAATACAAAGAGCTTCCCTCTAATTAAAACCATGAATACGACTCTCGCACTTTTTCTACTGTATAAAGAGGATTAGATTTTGAACTTTCATTCTCTAACAGCTCAAATGTACTTGAATTTGAATGATGAATTATGTTTTAAAATGTATATTTTTGTTGCTATATACATTTTTATTTGCCGTATCCATAGCGTATCGTATCTTAATTTTTAGAGATTTTCCGTATCGCCGTATCGTGTCGTATCGTATCACCGTATCCGTATCCGTATCCATGCTTCATAGGTATTTGCTTAATGTTGATGAGAATTGCATCAATTTCGTAAAAACATCTTCTACAATTTCCTCAATAAGCTCTGCATCATCCCTGTCAAAATTAAAATCAATATAATAACAACACCAAATAATAATTATTGGGGCGTTTTGATAACTATTTTGTTTTTAAATTTTTTTGGATCTAAACTTTTAGTTTCATTGAGAGTAGATTTTAAATAGGTTTTCCATTTTTTTCTTTCATGATATCTAATAGTCTGAAAAAGCAACAATAGATCTTGCATATGGAGATCTAATGAATTTTTCAACCGTTTTGCACAAATTTAGAACAAAATATTTATGCCTAAACATTACAAAAATCTCAAAAATTAATAGGAAACTAAAACAAATTAGAATTTACTTATAGTTTCGCGGATCCCAGCCGGAAAAATTGGTGGCCGTTGTAAGAGCGGATCTCCAGCTCCCAACCTCTAACATTTTGGAGTTAGAATCATGCTTATGCTGAGAAAAAGCTTTGGCGAAAGTTCCCTTGACTTCACGAACGTTAGCCTGATCAACTTGGTAGAAAATGGGGACCACAATCTGGTTCTTAGTATCTCTGCATTCCAAGATTTCCATGAGTTCTTTCAAGCAGCAAGTGGAAAGAGCATAGTTTCGAGAGAAAACTACAAGCGAAAGACTTGACTCTCGAATAGCTGTCAGGAGCTCGGGAAGGCGGTCGTCTTCTCTAATAAGCTTTTCAGCATCAATGAAGGTGTTGATCTGTTTCTGCAGCAGGGCTCCGTAGAGATCGTTGATGAAGTCGTTGTCAATGTCTTCCTCTCTGAAATTGATGAACACGTCGTATTTGCTTGATGTTGATGAGAATTGCATCAATTTCGTATAAACATCTTCTACAATTTTCTCAATAAGCTCTGCTTCATTCCTGTCAAAATTAAAAACAATATAATAACAACACCAAATAATAATTATTGGGTCGTTTTGATACTATTTTGTTTTTAATTTTTTTTAATCTAAATTTTTAGTTTTCAAATGTTGGCCTCTAGTTTTTAATTTTTAGTTTCATAGAAAGTAGATTGTAAATGGGTTTTCCATTTTTCTCCTTCATGATATATAATAGTCTCAAAAAGCAGCAATAGATCTTGCATACAGAGATCTAATGAATTTTTACAACCGTTTTGCATAAATTTAAAACAAAATATTTATGCCTAAACATTACAAAAATCTCAAAAATTAATAGGAAACTAAAACAAATTAGAATTTACTTATAGTTTCGCGGATCCCCCAAGCCGGAAATATTGGTGGCCGTTGTAAGAGCGGATCTCCAGCTCTCAACCTCTACCAATTTGGATTTAGAATAGAGGTTAGAATCGTGATCATGCTGAACAAAAGCTTTGGCGAAAGTTCCCTTGAGTTTACGAACGGTAGCCGGATCAACTTGGTAGAAAATGGGGACCACAATCTGGTTCTTAGTATAGCTGCATTCCAAGATTTCCACGAGTTCTTTCAAGCAGCAAGTGGAAAGAGCATAGTTTTGAGAGAAAACTACAAGCGAAAGCCTTGACTCTTGAATCCCTGTCCGGAGCTCGGAAAGGCGGTCGCCTTTTCTGAGCTCTTCAGCATCAATGAAGGTGTTGATCGGTTTCTGCAGCAGAGCTCTGTAGAGATGGCTGATGAAGCCGGTGTGAGTGTCTTCTCCTCTGAAATTGATGAACACGTCGTATTTCCAACGAACGTCAGAAGAAGAAGAAGCAGCCATTAAACGATCGCAACTGGTCAGCGATGATTGAGCAGCTAAGACTAAGAGTGATGTAAGAACAGAAATACTCAATTGATCTACAAATTGGATCACCGAAAATTGGTCTAGTAGATATGAAGTCAATGAGTCAATGCAAATTAGATCACTCGTTTTCACTTCTTCCAGGAATGGACATAGGAAACTTCACTGTGAAAGGAATCTGTATACTTTGGTTTTGTCCCAAGAAAATGCAAGGGAACATGGGCGGCAAGTGGGCGATTAAAATAAAATATAAAATATAAAAAGCAAAGCAAAATTACACATCCAAGCTGTAATCCAAAGAATTCTCACCTAGTAGTCCAAAGCTAATTGATTACTATTCTGTTAGTCCAAAAACACTCAACTTATCCAACTATTTTACGATATTCTCAAAGATTACTTCTACTGCTACTTTACAGATGAAACATGAAAGGGTAGAGAAAAAAAAGATGATTCACTAGATTCACTACAACTGACATACCGAGTAATCTAACAGTAAGTATCAACTAGACCAATCCCAACAGTATCACAGATCATATAATGAAGCCTTCAGTAAGATAACATTGGAGGTCACTATCATCTTTTCCGAGGAAGCATCATTGAACAAAAGCTCTCAAATATGATCACCACAATACTAAATTTTTTTGTGATAGGGACTGTCAAGTGTCTTTATATAAATACAATTCCCTTTCTGGAACCCAAGAGTTAATGAATGGTTCACTTGAGCAAGAGACCAAAGTATTTTACCAACCAAGTAACCGTCGTCATAAATTTATATAGTAAACAATTCCCATTGAAAAATTTCGAGACGATCATCAATCCATTGTTTGGAACAATTAAACAGGGAACTTTATAATCATAAAAGCTTTTATCTTTTCGATGAACTGGGGGGAATATCATGGAAGCTTTTTCACATTAAGATAAACTCTTAAATATTTCCCAAGGCTCTTAAAACATTTCAAAGAGATTCCACGAGCTTATATGTCTTAATAGGACCAGACCACTTAGTGGGATAAGGCTTAGTTTTTGTTGTTGTTATTGTCGTCCTAATAAAACAACCAATTTGTTCTAACAAACATAATTGCAAAATTTGCATTTTAATTTTCAACTCGGAAGAAAATTTGGTGTAGGACGGCATTCTGATTCACATAATACCGTGGAGTGGGGAAATTATGAATCAGCAACAATAGAAACTCGTGAAACATGGCGCCCCACACCCCCACACCCCTTATTTGCAACCAGAACACAGATGCATCCTCATTAAGCATCAGAACAAGAGAGCACTAACAAGAATTGTTCAGAAAAATCATAACATTTTAACTAAAATGGACTAGAAACTAAACTATAAAGTACTGTAATGTACCTTCGGGAGAAAGGAAGCCTCAAGAAAAGATTGGACATTGTGTTGAAAACATCAGGCGTAACGAATTGATAAAGTACCAGTTGCAGAGTTGCAAACCACAGGTTCTTTGTAATAGTCTCTGCACAAGGAAAAAAGATCAACTTTTTAATCTTATCTTCACACAATTCTACAACTATTAACCAAACAAATCAAATTACACTTCAACACAAAAACTGCTTTTACAACATTAAAGAACTAAACAACATCAAACAATGAAATCTCCCCACCTCATGACCAATGATCGTCGCTATCTCGGCATCACTTCTAAAATGCTTGAGCAATCCCGTGAAGACAACAATCTTCCCACCCGGCAAGCAAAATGCATTGACAACAGGCCGATCCACTACCAAAACCTCCCAATTCAATTGATCCAAATGTGAAGTGGCAGCTTTCAAACCTCTCTCCCTACTCGTCCTCCTACTCTTCTCAATCCATTGATCATCAAGAATCTCATCCTCACGGGACCAATTCCCCTCCTCCGGAGCGTCCTGCAGTGCCATCAAAGTATCCTTCCCACCACCTTCATGCACTAGCTCCACTTTACCGGACGCATAGTCCACGTCAGTCCAGGTCACCTCATGGCTCAACCCTCTCTGCAAAACCTCAATTATATCCTTGGCAATCAACCGAATCCGCACGCTATCCGGTTGTATGGCGGGCAAAATGTCCCCCTTGAAACTCTCTTTCATTTTCTGGAATTGGGTCTCCCCCAACCTCTCCTCCAAGGCTTTCGACAAAATTATAAAATGGGTTCGCTTCGTGTACGGAATCGTCTCCAAATTCCCAAAATACAGTGATAAAAAACCCAGAACCTACAAGACCCACAATGAAAACGTTCCTGGGATTCTCAAACCACTTCCGGGGGCCTCTCGGCTTGAAGTGGTGAACCCGGATCCGGTCGACGTAGTAATATCTCTTAGTGCTATCAAGAAAGGGGCTTTTGTACTGTGTTGTTCTTGTCATTCTACCAAGTTGTGGAATTGATTGGTGTGGAATTGAAGAACTGGAGGAAAACCCAGAAAACTTAGCTGTGCTGGATGCAAGAAGAAGAACCAGTTGAAAAAACGCGAGAGATGGGCTCTCTGCCGGCGGCTTTGGGGGCAATCCTCGCTGTGAAGCCGCGGAAGGCGTCGAGTGCGAGCTTTGCTCTTCTGTAGGATCCCATCACGGATTGGGTGTATCATACAAACGAGAGAGATGAAGGTTTTCTTTACAAAGATTTGAAATCTTGGAGAGAAATAGGTTTTGGATCGGCGGGGTTTGTGGGTTTAAGCTTTGGGATGAGCGGGAACTAGGAACTTGACAAGAAGCTAGGACTCTCCCTGTTGCCGCGACAAAGGGCTACAAGAAGGAAATGCGGTGAGAGGGTGCCAAAACGACGACGTTAACGTCTCATAATATAGTTTACTCGTGTAGCACTGCACGTGTACCTTAGGCCATTTGATTTCGGCGGTTTATAATCGGCTTTTGTATTTGAGTTTTTGCCAATTTTCTTTGTATTCTACTTCAAACACATTTAGTTTAGAATATTACTTTGTCAAAATTTTAACGTAAGACCAAATAGTTATTAATACTAGTAAAAAAAAAACATAAAATGAATCACCTACAAACATGTAAGACAATGCAAAAATTGTCGCATACGATAATAAATTATGGTTTTGAAATATTTACAATGTCAGGGAAGCGAGGCTTCGAAGGCTTACTTAGCTTGTTCATCGAGGTATTCAAGTCTAAGTGCCGCACGGGCGGAAGGCTTAAAGAGTCATCCCGTGACAGCTGGTATCAGAGCCAAGCTCGTGAATCACTTGAAGGAAAGTAGGATATGGCAAGTGGAGAGATGGTGTCCGGAATCTCCGAGCTAAGGGAGCGTACTGCTGAGGTTCAAGACGTTGCCAAGAGCAAGCCAAAGTTAAAGGACTTGCAAGCATCGATGGAGACCATGGAGGAGCGACTCGAGAAGGTGGAACGAACCATTCTCGAGTTCGATACTCGACTTGATGAGGACGTTGTCGACAAGGAGGAAATCCAAACCATAGTGGGCAATGGTAAGGATGAACTGCGTGGCTTGGTGGAAGGGCTACGAGATGAGCTCCTTGGCGTTCTCAACACCATGGCAGACAAGATGCGGAGGGAAGTCCAGGTTCACCTTGACAACATAGAGGCAAGGTTTGTGGCGCTTCAAGAAGAGATAAAGGACACAAGGGAATTTAAGGGAGATGTGGCGTTTTGTAAAGAAGCAGTCGTGAAGCAATTCGTGCAAGGGCCGAGGGAAATCAAGGCGTTGGACTCCAAGGTAATCGACTCCTTTAAACCCAAATCCTATAATGGGAAGAGGGAAGCAAAGGAGCTCGACACATTCATGTGGAACGTGGAGCGATACTTTAAGTACCTGAAGCTTGAAGATGACGAGTCCAAAATCTCAACGGCAACCATGTCCTTAGCTGACAATGCCCTTATGTGGTGGCGTCGTCGGAGCATGGAGATTGAGCAAGGTACGTTCTCTCTCCCCACTTGGGATGAATTTAAGAAAGATCTTATATTGCACTTCTATCCCCAAAATGCCAAGTACGAAGCCAAGGACAAACTAAGGTGGCTAAAACAAACGGGGAGCGTCAAAGACTAGGTCAACACCTTCGTGAGTTTGTTATTCGAGGTGCCCAACATGTTGGAGGAAGACAAGCTCATGTACTTCCTGAGTGGACTGCAAAATTGGGCAAAACTCGAACTACAAAGGAAACACGTGCAGACATTGTCTGATGCCATTGCCGCCGCCGAATCCTTGATCGAGTTTAAATCAAGCCACCAAGGTGATTCCGAGTCCACGGGGAAGAGGGGTAACCATGAGAGAAGGGGGGGAGAACATAAGCCGAAGGACAAGGCCGAGACAAGCAAACCGAAGGAGAAGAAAGCCGATAAGCATGACAAAGGCAAGGGTAAGTCTTGGCAACCCACTTGTTACCTATGCGACGGCCCTCACATGATGCGAGATTGCCCACAAAAGAAGGCCCTTAAGGCCATGGCTTTCAAGGAGGACAAGGCCAAAGAGAGTAACGATGCAACGATGGGATGCATCCGTCTACTTAATGCCATCCAGACAACCCTCCCACAACCTAAGGCTCAAGTTGGGGGAGGATCATTGTTCGTCGACGTCAAGACTGGTGACAAGACGATGCGTGTGTTGGTGGACACGGGAGCAACACACAACTTCATGACGTCGGAGGAAGCCACAAGGCTTGGCCTCCGAGTCACAAAGGAGCCTGGTAGCGTGAAGACGGTAAATTCCGCTGCCACCCCCATTGTTGGAGTTGCGCGCAATGTACAAGTAGACATTGGCGCATGGAAGGGAAAGATCGACTTCACCGTAGTAAAGATGGACGACTATGGTGTAGTCATTGGGTTAGAGTTCATGGACAAGGTACGAGCCTTTCCCATTCCCTTCTATAATATCTTTTGTATCCTTGACGACGGAAGACAACCTTGCCTGGTGCCATTGGAAAGGCAAGCCAAGAGGTGTACCCAGCACTTGTCGGCAATTCAATTTGCCAAGTCTTGGAAGAAAGGCGAGGCCACATTTCTTGCAACCCTAATGTTGAATGAAGGGGAGGAGAAGCACAAGCCTTTGCCTAAACAAGTGGAAGCAGTCCTTGTGGAGTTTGCGGACGTGATGCCTAAGGAACTGCCAAAGAAGTTGCCACCAAGGAGAGAGGTCGACCATGCGATTGAGTTGGAGCCTGGTGCTAAGCCTCCCTCCAAATCTCCTTATAGGATGTCGCCACCTGAGTTGGAGGAATTGAGGAAGCAACTCAACGAGCTACTTGATGCTGGCTACATCCAACCCTCCAAGTCCCCATATGGTGCACCCGTCTTGTTCCAACGCAAGAAAGATGGTAGCTTAAGGTTGTGCATCGACTATAGAGCATTGAACAAGATTACCATCAAGAACAAGTACCCACTTCCGTTAATCGCCGACTTATTCGATCAACTTGGTGAAGCAAGGTACTTCACAAAATTAGATCTTCGATCGGGATACTACCAAGTGAGGATAGCCCCTGGAGACGAATCGAAGACGGCGATGGTGACCAGATATGGATCGTTCGAGTATAAAGTCATGCCATTTGGTCTGACCAATGCCCCCGCAACATTCTGCACATTGATGAACAAGGTATTCCATCCTTATCTTGACAAGTTTGTCGTGGTTTACATTGATGATATCGTTGTCTATAGCAAGACATTGGAGGAGCACGTCAAGCACTTGCGCATAGTGTTCAAGACCCTTCGGGAGCATGAACTCTATGTCAAGAAGGAGAAATGCTCCTTTGCCGCAAAAGAAGTAGAATTTCTTGGCCACAAGATAAAGGAGGGGAAACTTATGATGGAAAAGGGCAAGATCAAGGCCATTCAAGAGTGGGAACCGCCGACCAAGGTACCGACACTACGATCATTTCTGGGGCTAGCCAACTACTATCGGAGATTCATTAAAGGGTACTCAGCCATAACGGCACCCTTAACAGACCTTCTTAAGAAGAACAAGGCATGGGAATGGACGGACCGGTGTCAAGAGGCCTTTGAGAGGTTGAAGAAGGCCCTAATGGAGGAGCCTGTACTAAGGTTGCCCGACCTTAGCAAGCCATTCGAGTTGCACACCGATGCTTCCGACTTTGCCATAGGAGGAGTGTTGATGCAAGAGGGACATCCGATAGCCTATGAAAGTCGCAAGCTAAACAATGCCGAGAAGAGGTACACGACCCATGAAAAGGAGATGACCGCCATCGTCCATTGCCTTAGAGTTTGGAGGCATTACTTGCTTGGTACCCCATTCATCATCAAGACGGACAACGTTGCCACTAGCTACTTTCAAACCCAACAAAAGCTCACACCTAAGCAAGCAAGGTGGCAAGAGTTCTTAGCGGAGTTTGATTACAAGCTAGAGTACAAGCAAGGAAAGGAGAACGTGGTGGCCGATGCCCTAAGTAGACGAGTAGAGTTAATGGCTACGGTACTCAAGCCGCAAAGCCATCTCTTGGGCCGTATCCGAGAAGGTTTATCACATGACGTCCAAGCCAAGAACATTGTGGAGCTTGTCAAGGATGGGAAGACAAGAAGGTTTTGGCTTGAGGACGGCTTGCTATACACCAAGGGTAAACGGATCTACGTCCCAAAGTGGGGAAGCTTAAGGAAAGAAATCCTTAAGGAGTGCCATGACTCAATGTGGGCAGGACATCCTGGCACTCACCGCACGTTGGCTTTGGTGAGCGATGCTTATTATTGGCCACAAATGCGGGATGACGTAGATTCATACGTGAAGACTTGTCTTGTGTGCCAACAAGACAAAGTGGAACAAAGGCAACCGGGAGAACTGTTGGAGCCACTTCCCACCCCATCAAGACCATGGGAGTGTTTAACCATGGATTTCATCACACATTTGCCCAAGTCTGATGGATGTGGATCTATCTTCGTCGTGGTCGATAGATTCACCAAGTATGCCACTTTCATACCCGCACCTGTGGAGTGCACAGCCGAAGTAGCTGCACGCTTGTTTCTAAAGCATGTGGTGAAATATTGGGGTGTTCCGAGGAGCATAGTCAGTGATCGAGATGCTCGCTTCACGGGTAGATTTTGGAGGGAGCTCTTCAAGCTACTTGGCTCAAAGTTAGACTTCTCCACAGCTTTTCATCCCCAAACTGATGGACAAACAGAGCGGGTTAATGCATTGTTGGAGACTTATTTGCGGCACTATGTTAGTGCCAATCAACGAGATTGGGCTAAGTTACTTGATATTGCCCAATTCTCTTATAACTTGCAACGTTCGGAGTCGACGGGGAAAAGTCCGTTCGAGTTGGCTACAGGGCAACAACCCTTGACCCCGAACACGGTCGTGACTGGCTACACGGGGAATAGTCCAGCCGCTTTCAAAACTGCTAAGGAGTGGCAATTAGCCCACGAACTTGCTCGAGCTCACTTGGAGAAGGCTTCAAAGAAGATGAAGAAATGGGCGGATCGTAAGCGAAGGAATGTGGAGTTCCAAACTGGCGACCAAGTCTTTGTGAAGCTCAACGCGTCTCAGCACAAGAGTACTCGTGGCTTGCACAAGAGCTTGTTGCGAAAATATGAGGGGCCATTCCCTATCATCAAGAGGGTTGGCAAAGCCGCTTATGTTGTGGAACTCCCACCCCGTCTCAAGTTTCACCCGGTGTTCCATGTGAGCAACTTGAAGCCTTATCATGCAGACAATGAGGAACCAAGTCGAGGCGAGTCTCATCGAGCACCCCCTTTGATGACAGAGGCATTTGACAAAGAAGTGGAGAGCATTGAAGCCAAGCGTGTCGTGGTGCGACCAAGACAACCAAAGCATGTGGAGTACTTTGTCAAATGGAAGGGGCTACCATACTCCGAAGCAACATGGGAGAAGGAGACGTCCTTATGGCAATATAAGGACTTGATCGAGACATTCGAGAGGCAAGAGTCGACGAGGACGTCGACGGCTTAAGTGGGGGAGGATGTCACGGGCCGCATGTTAAAAACAAAGAAAATGCCCAAGACATCATATATCCAAGCCCATGAAGCCATGTCTTCATGGAAGCTTCTGGAACGTCCCGGAGAAATCAAGAACGTGGCGGAGCATTCAAGATAATCTAGGGCATTCCGGAACATTCCACACAAGTGTACATATTCAAGCCTCACCTAGAATAATCTAGATTAGGCAAGATGTATCTAGAACTATACTAGATATTTTTGGATGTAAGTAGGGAATTCTAGAACCCTCCATTGAGGAGGTGACTTAGGCCTATAAATAGGAGGCAAGGCCATTTGGCCAAACCATCCAAGAAATCCAACAATTGTAAGCAATTGTAAAGTTCTCCTAAGTTTCAATACAAAGCTTCCTTTCTCCCATCTTCTAAGTGATCTTAGCATTCTCCAAGCTATCTTAGCTTTCTTTGTGATTCGATCCGGGGAAGCGAGGCTTCGAAGGCTTACTTAGCTTGTTCATCGAGGTATTCAAGTCTAAGTGCCGCACGGGCGGAAGGCTTAAAGAGTCATCCCGTGACAGCTGGTATCAGAGCCAAGCTCGTGAATCACTTGAAGGAAAGTAGGATCCCATCACGGATTGGGTGTATCATACAAACGAGAGAGATGAAGGTTTTCTTTACAAAGATTTGAAATCTTGGAGAGAAATAGGTTTTGGATCGGCGGGTTTTGTGGGTTTAAGCTTTGGGATGAGCGGGAACTAGGAACTTGACAAGAAGCTAGGACTCTCCCTGTTGCCGCGACAAAGGGCTACAAGAAGGAAATGCGGTGAGAGGGTGCCAAAACGACGACGTTAACGTCTCATAATATAGTTTACTCGTGTAGCACTGCACGTGTACCTTAGGCCATTTGATTTCGGCGGTTTATAATCGGCTTTTGTATTTGAGTTTTTGCCAATTTTCTTTGTATTCTACTTCAAACACATTTAGTTTAGAATATTACTTTGTCAAAATTTTAACGTAAGACCAAATAGTTATTAATACTAGTAAAAAAAAAACATAAAATGAATCACCTACAAACATGTAAGACAATGCAAAAATTGTCGCATACGATAATAAATTATGGTTTTGAAATATTTACAATGTCACGTCTCTTCTTAATGATACAATGTCACATTGCACCATTTTCATCAGTTGCTAGCATCAAACGCTTCACTGGCTCAACCTTTTCTTTAGACAACATCTAGCATGAACACAATCGTATGTCGATACTCCAATACGGCAACCTTCCAATAATTGGTTGTAGTTCTACAATTGTACATTCAGCGTATGCGATTACCCGTAAGGAATACAATTTTATAATAGCATTTGTGCATGCATGATTATATCGGCACCCTAAAGTAAACTTACAGCAGAAATAGCATTAGAAGAAAAGAAACGAACACTTGTCTTTCTCACTAGTAAATAGAAAAGTTACAAAAATTAGATGGTGTTCTTACACTCCAAATAAGTGCTCTTACACTATAAGGGAATAAAGAAAACAGAAAAACAAAACTGAACAAAATTGAACAATAAAATAGAGAAAAGGGTCGGCGGAATACGCTATACGCATAAAAAATGATATCGTTATAACGAGACAAACGGGGCCCACAATAGCTTTTAGTACCTACACTAAGATCAACTGGCGTTTATTACCTACACCAGTTGAAACCACTGTGAATGCAACCTTTTGATATTATTTGTTGCCCACAACAGCTTACTTGAAAGGAGCCGGTTTATATCGCGCGTCACCATCTGTTGCCGCGACCTCGCCCACCACCACTACCACCAGCAGATCGGTTGTTGGAATACCTATCATTTCGAAAACCTCCTCCACGACCACCGCCTAACCTTCCACCACCGCCAAATCTTGTATTCCTTGATTCTTTTTCTTGTAAATCAGGCAGTGATTTCAACACCGTTATGCTCACATTAGCTGCATTTTCCTGACCTGCACCCAACATAATACGACCACAACAATCAGACTTCAAGACATCAATACAACAAAATGAATGATACGTTCCATCTGTAGAGATGGCTGATGAAGCCGTTGTGAGTGTCTTCCCCTCTGAAATTGACGAACACATCGTATTTTCAACGAACGTCAGAAGAAGAAGAAGCGGCCATTAATCGTTCGCGCAGCTAAGATTAAGAGGAATGCAAGAGCAGAAATACTCAATTGATCTACAAACTGGATCACTAGAAAATGACCTGATCT
The DNA here is from genome assembly GCA_006547085.1 of Malus baccata. Lineage (NCBI taxonomy): Eukaryota > Viridiplantae > Streptophyta > Magnoliopsida > Rosales > Rosaceae > Malus > Malus baccata. The sequence goes on from VIEB01000155.1 coordinate 124,239, forward strand.
ATACCAAGTCAATGAGTCAAAGCAAATTAGTTCACTCATTTTTTAAATTTATGATTACGCAAAAAAGGACAAAAGAAAGTTAAATATTTTCACATCTTCTTCCAAGAAAGAGCTGTCTCGGTCAAAGAGATACTCAGATTGGACTTAGTGGAGTGTGCCAAAATGCACACTGAATTGTTGATAATTTACCGAAAAGTCGCATTCCATTTTACTTTTTCACGTATTTTTAATTTTTAACCGTCACATCGAAGGAAATGAAAAAGATAAATAGACATAAATTAATAGAGAGTGTGAGAAGTAAAATGGGATGTGTAGAGCTTTACCAAAAGTTTCTGATCTTAATCACGTGAAGTTTCTTAGTGAGCGTGCTAAAACGCGCACCTACACTCGTTTTCAAATATATCATTACGCAAAAAGACAAAAGAAAATTATGCTTTAGGTGCTTTCACATATTCTTCCAAGAAATTTCAGAGTAAATAGAATATGCGTACTCTGGTTTTATTTACCCAAGGAAACGCTAAGGTCTCATTTGGCAGCTCAGACTGTACTGATTATTTTTGTTGGATATGATTAATAGTCACCGGATAGTACTGACTAAATTAGTTGGGCGTTTAGTGCAGTACCGAACTAATGACCGTATTATTTATACCATGTTTGGTTTTATATCGGATAAGAGGAATCAAACTTAAAATAAAATTAAACTAAAAAAAAAAAAAACTGAAACCATCACTTTTGTTCCCAGTTCTCTCCGCCGCACCCCTCAAACTCCCTCCCCCTTCTTCTTCTTCCCCGACTGCAGAAGAATCCCAAATTGAAATCATCTCTCCGCCGCACCATGCTTCTTTGCAAGACCCAGTTGTAGGGGAGGACGGCAAGTAGGCGATGAGGAAGGCCACAAGGAGAGGACGACGAGGAAGGCGACAAGGACTAGAAGAGCAGAGATGGCGAGAGAAAGCGACGGCGATAGAAAGTGATGGGGAGAATGGCGATGGTGAGAAAAGGTGACAGGGAGGACAACGACGTCGAGAGAAGGCGAGAGAGAGAGGGCTGACTAATAATCCGAGCCTTTTGATTGGTCTTATTAGTCCAGCGTATACCGTATTAAATAAGCATATCGGTTAATTTAATATGGCGCTTATTTAGTACTAGTGAACGCCAAACACCCTCGTCTGTATAACTAGTCCTATCTGATCCTTTATAATATCTGCCAAACAAGGCCTAAGAAATGTTGGGCACTGGGTCAAAGTACCCGGCTAAGTGTACACTTGCCTACCTAACAACACTTGCATACTCGGTCAAAGAGATGTTCAGATTATAACTTAGTGGAGTAGGCTAAAATGGACAATGACTTAGTGAAATAGGCTTAAAATGGACAATGAAACTGGTGTTATTTGGAAATGTATAGGCCCAAAGCCCACGAGCATATCCGACCGTAATTCCCTCGTCATCTCTTGATAATTTCAGTTGCAACATATTTAAAATAACTTTTTGATACGAGTGAGGATCCTCGTCGTATCCTCTTTGTGAGGATTCTGGAGATCTTCAAATTACATTGATTCATCGTATATCATGCGATCAGAAATTATTGTAAATTTTTTATTTAAAATTGAATATAAACAGTACCAAACAAAAACTGACCGCACAAAGCCCGATGAACGGATGTGATTGGAAAATCCTCGAGATCATGACAAAGAGGATCCATCGAGGATCCTCTCTCCTTCGATACATAATTTTATGCCTGATTTTTAGTATCACCGTATCATAAATTCAAAAATTATCTAACAGCATCCAGTGTCTAAAATATCAAATGCATTACTTTACATTTAAAATTTATTTATCCAAAAACATTAATAAAACACACATTGAAATTAATTCACGCCAAAAAGACGAAAAAAAACTCCAGTGCATGATTCACGGTGGAGGTAGCCACACTACAATAATAGGGATAAGAAAATTATGTTTTATGTGTTTTCACATATTCTTCCAAGAAAATTTGGTGTAAAGGAATCTGCTTTGTCTCGGATAAAGAATATCAGTTATTCATTACCCCTTTGCAACTGGTCTTGGGTTCCAAGATCAGGGAATCAAGCAGCGGATTTTGTTGCGTCGTTTCAGTCTACGGTGTCACGCCCCGATCCCAACATACGTCCAAGATCGACACGTGACGACACCAAACCCGTATATCTAACATACTCTGCCTCCTGAATATATACAAAGTATCATTCAAGATCCAGATGTACAATAATTTTTCGTATGCTTTATGGCTGCATCTAACCTCTTCGTTAGACTGCCTACGTACACTCATTAGGGATCAAGCCATTCGTAGTTCAACATTTCACTATTCTCGAACATTCATCACATAGACCACTAGGTCTCAACATAACACCACAATTCAATTATGCGGCACCTCAAGGAACATTTAAATAAGCACAATAATAATCTCTAGTCATAACGTCATTCATCCTCACATATGCATTCCAACACCATCCAATTATCACATCAATCAATAATGCCAATCACCATATCATCAATAACGCATACAATTCATTGGAATGCCGAGCTAGAGCGACACAGTTCGGCCGAAGCCTACATCTCTGAAGCTTTCTCAATCCAAACTCAATAAAACACAAGGTGAATAAGATCTGGGACCATCACTCAACGGAATTGCGGAAGGCCAACAATCATAATGTACGACGGCTCAAAGAAATGAGACAAGCACAAGTTACTTAATTCACAAAAGCTCAACAAAGGGAAATTAGGCACAAATACTAAATTTAGAACTAATCAACAAAGCAGGAAATGAAACAATATCGAAGCAACAAATCTCCATCACAACGGTTAACGGTCCATTACTAGTCCTTACCTTTCATCACAACATGCCAATCATACAAGTCAAACCATATTTCAAATATACACGCCAAACCCCATTTCATAAACATAAATCGATGTCTAAGTATTGGAAATAGCAATTCAATAGAAAACATATTCATAAAACCAATTCATATACACACAGGATCATAATTATGAAAACATAGGTAATCACTAATATCATATATATTAAAGTCACTCACATATGTCACAACTGTCGCATCCCAAACCATTCAAAGAAGCATCACTGTAAATCTCAAAGTTTCCAGCAGCTGAAATATTGCCTCGCTCATGCTCCAGTATTGGTACTTCCTGATGATAGCGGTCACGCCTTGATTCTAGGATCGGGGTGTGTCAACAACCATCATCAGTACCAAGCCAAATCATGTTAATAAACATATGTCTACGACTAACTATATAAAAATCACATTTCACTAGAAATTACCTTTATAAGACCAAGACATAATCACATATGATACTAATATAAGAATCAAGGTAATAGCTATATCACATATACACAAGTCATGCTCTAACCAATGTAGCCTCACTAGACTTCACTTAATACTCCGTAGTACTAATTTTAGTAATTAGGACGTTTCATGACATGTTGCCTAAAAGTCAACTCTCGATCAACAGTAGGATCCACAAACTTACATAATTTGATTCGAAAGATCCTCACCTTGGATTTCCAATCCGTAACTTTCTAAAGTCCACATTATGCTCAAATAATAACATACTAAAATCTCAACGCGATCTGATGGTCGGATCTCCGCCAATTTCAAAATTCAAATGGTGGTTGACATTTTATTTTACGAACTTACAAATCTAATTCAGAAAGATCCGTATGTTGGATTCCCGATCCGTAAGTTTCTATGATCCACAAATATTATGTTCTATCACGTATTAAGGTTTGGTGACGATCCAACGGTCAGATCGTCGAATCATATTTTGACCTAACCACATATCGTAATGAAATTAGGTTCACACAATCAAACCATATCATAAGGATATCAATTATGAAAACAGGGTATCTAATTGAACTTAAAATGATACTATCGACCCACTGGCCAGGCCGGGGCCAAACGCGCCGCCGCGGGTGGCGGTCGGCCGCCCCGACTTGCCGGAAAAATTAAACCATTTTTAAAAATTACCAAAATTTACAGAAATGAATATCTCAATGAGTAGAGCAATTTTTATACCTGTGGCCAAGTCCAATTTTTCCTAGAAAGGCTCCAATTTTGCTAAAACCGTACGAACCCTAGAATTGAGTGTGATTCGATTCGACCTCCAAACTTGCTCCGACACCTCCACCACTGCTTAGGCTTTGTTCTTGGGTTCTAGGGGAGTGTATTGATGGTGGCAATTAGAAGGAATTGCTTCAGAAATGGGAAAGTTGACACAAGACCCGCCGGTGTCACCATTGCCAAATGTCACGGATTTGACCCAATTTCCATCGAATCTTGATAGAAAAATGGAGGGGAAGAGGTATAGTGATGATTTCTGGTGGAAATGGAATGAAATTTTCATGAAAAATGGCTCACAACTGCTGGAATTTCACCGGTTTCGAACCTGGTTGGCACGGGTCAAGTGGGATCCGGCCGATCCCCTTCCTCTTTTCCTCCCTCCATTCCCTCCTTGCTCTCTTCTCTGGTTGGTCCCTCATTTCCCTCCTCTTTCTGATTGGGCAGTAGCCCTTCTTCTTTCTTTCTTTTTTCTCCCCCTCTCATTCGCTGCCATTATGCAGCCATCCTCCCCCCATCCTTTTTTTTTCTTTCTCTTTTTCTTTCTTCCTAAATAATTTCTCCACTCCCATATAAAAAAGGAAATTATATATTTATGCATGGTTGCCAACTATATATAAAATTATAAAAAAATAAATCTTGAAATCAATAATACGAAAATATGTAATTTAAGTAGTGAAATCCGGAGACGAGATTTCACATACGGAGATGAGTGACTCTGTTTGGGTTTAAAGACCCCCATCTTCGTTTGTTAGAATCTTGAATAAAGATGGTTTGCCTTGTCCTCCATATGTTGTTTTTATGGGTTCATGGGGGAGGGTAGACGTTGGTGCCATGCTTGGCGGTGTCCTTGTATGCCTTGTTCTCATATTTTAGCGTTGTATTTGCCGTCTCTTTTCGGTTTTCATTTCTTCTTGGTTAATCTATCCAGTTTTCTCCAAAAAAAAAAAAAAAAAAAGAAAAAAGAAGGAATCTGCTTTGGTTTTGACCTAAGAAAATGTGAAGGGTCAAAGTAGTATGTTGAATCTACAGTTGCCTACCCAACAACTTCTTTGTAAACCGGAAATATATCCCAATCTTCCTAGAGTGCCTGGAAATAATAAGAGATTAATAGTTGTTTGGCTTCTAATTTGATGTAGTGGTAGTAAGGGTATTACTTTGAAAACTTTGATGTATATATGCTTTTGGCTACAAAACTTCTAGAACTTCACAAATCGCTTATGAAAAAAAAAAAATATTGACTAGATTTGAACTTGCATAATCTACGTTTCCACTACACGTCATTGTTTCGCTCGTGTTCTAAGGTTGAAACTGGATTTGAACATCGCAGCAACAAGCAGAGGAGGCTAAACAAAGTAATACAAATATTGAAATTACTTCACGCCAAAAAAAAGTAATACAGTGAAGGATTTACAGTGGTGGCAGTCACACTACAACAGTAGGCCTTTTCACCCTGTACATTTTTACATTGGCTTTTATGTTACCAGTTGCAACCACTTCAGTTGAAATAACGTTTTCTACTATGAATATTGTCAAAACACCAATGCGTAACAAAATAGGAGCTCAATGATCAAGTGATGGCTTGATTGTTTACATTGAGAGAGATGTTCTTGCTTTTATTGTTAATGAGCTTATTATGTGACGTTTTCATGGCATGAAATCTCGTTGGCAACAATTGTAACTTGTTTGTATTGATAAATAATGAATGACATTAATATTCTCTAGTATCTAAAAGGATTTTGCTGTCTATATGTCACATCCCAACCCAGTCCGCAAAGTAAGATATTGTCCACTTTGAGTCACGCCCTTACGGATTTGTTCTTGGGCTTCCACCCAAAATGCATCTTACTAAGGGAGGTGGACATGTACATTTAAGGCACATCACCTCCCCTCCCGGGCGATGTGGGATCTTACAATCCACCCCCCTTAGGGGACCGACGCCCTCGTCGGCACATTTCCTACTGGGAAGTGGCTCTAATACCAAATTGTCACATCCCAACCCAGTCCGCAAAGTAAGATATTGTTCGCTTTGGGTCACACCCTTACGGATTTGTTCTTGGACTTCCACCCAAAACGCGTCTTACTAGGGGAGGTGGGCATGTGCATATAAGGCACATCACCTCCTCTTCCCCAGGCGATGTGGGTTCTTACACTACATTTTCTTGGAACCTTTACCTTTTTAAATTTCACCCTTTCCCATATAATTTCTGACTTCACCACTGCTTCAGTCATCTCAAGTCTTAGTGGTTCTTGTCTACAATATCCCCGCTGTAAATGGTGACTTCAATATAAGATACACCCAGTATAACAAAAAGCATGTATAGAGATGATATATGTATGAAAAAATGGCAATGGTTGTGTTGCCGGATGATACTGAAAAATTTATAATATAATAATCTTCGCATATGGACTTGAGAAACGACATACCACAGGCCAAGAAGGTGCAATGAAAGAGAAAGGAAAAGAAGAAAGAAGCAAACACGAAAGGATAAAGACTATGCAATAGATTATAACAATAACTTATTAGAGGCGATTACAGCGATTCACCTATCATTGTTTTAGGTTGAAATGTGGAAGCATATGAGAAGTAGCATGGCAATACTTTGTAAGTTGTGAATTTGTTTGGTCGTGGTCATGGGTAGGATGCAATTCTTAACCATGGTTCGCCTCCAGTTGCCCTCTTTTTGGAAAAAAAAACAATGGAGTTTTAACGAAACACTCTCGGTACTGTTCATTTTTAACGAAAAACCACATTGTTACCTTTACTTGGTACTATTCACTATACCTTTAAAAAGGGCTTTTCGTTAAAAGGAAAGTTTTTTGGACTTTTCATTAGTTTTTCTAAAAAACAAAAGTGATTAGAGAAAAATCCCAAATGTGAAAGGATAATTAAAAACAATAGTCAAGATCGGCGGTAAATGATTCAGCCATTTAAAAAATTCAAACTTAAGACCATGATCTATTAAATCTAGTATTAACTATTAAGTGATGCTCTAACATAATTCTTAGAAATTTCAAAGAGGCATATGTGGGTGGATTAATTCGATGGTGTTGACCCTAAAAACTATTGAGCCTATGTGGCGCGCAGGCCGAGTAATTAATGAGCTAACTACGTCCTTCAGTTATATGCGGGGCGTGCCAACTCGATGGCCTAGCTTGGCCGGTGAGTAAAATTTGCTGATGTGGCGTTGAACGCGCTACTGACTTCTGAATCTTGCGACTGCGGCCGAGGAATGAACAATTCTCGGCCTTTGGGTTCGGTCACGGTAATTATGTTCGTAAAGGTATAAGCACGTCGAATCGGCTCCAAAGTATCGGCGTAGAGGGCGCCGATAGAGATGACCGTCTTGAGGTAGAGCAGAGGTCACGGGAGATGGAGACGGCGCCTACGATGCGGAAGACGCGAACGAGGAGGAAGGCAAGGGAAGAGCAGAATGAAAGGGTGTAGAGGGCGCCGATGGGGATGACCGACTTGAGGTAGAGCATAGGTCATGGGAGATGGAGACATCGCCGACGAGGAGGAAGGCGAGGGAGGAGCAGAAGGCCATGTGGGAGAATGATCGAGAGACTGAGGTCTCTGTGCGTGTGTGTGGGATAAGGGAGAAGAGAGAAGGATTGAGAGACTGAGGTCTCTGTGTGCGTGTGTGGGCTCTCGAATCTTGATCTCTGTGTGCGTGTGTGGTGGCGTGTGAGAGTCTCTGACTTTGTGTGTATGTGTGTGTGTGTGTGTGTGGTGGCGTGTAGAAAAAAAAGCATCCAAATAATTTAAAACCATGTCTCTGACTTGACAACTTTTACAACTTTTAACAAGATAAAAAGTAATGGTGGTTTCATCAGGATTCAAAACCGTGTGCCACTCGTGATATTCTTTCACATTCTCAGAGGTGGAGTATCAGATCATCACACATTTTTTGACCCTTCGAAAATTGAAAACCTCTATTACACCTTTTCGTTTCTTCTTCTTCCTTTAGCCCTTTCAGAGCCATTCCAGAGCCATTTCAGAGCTTCAAACTGAATAAATGGATCTGCAGCTCGCGCCACTCCAAATTAAATGTTAAATACCTTCTTTCTCTCTCATTTATTCACAGACGTCAAGCTGCAGAGGATCGTCGAGGTTTTGCTACTACGTACGACATCGAAAGTTTCATATTTGTTACATTTGTGTAATTATTATTTTATTGTTGCTCCACCCAGATTCTATTTGGCCTTTACACAAAGGGTTCCTGTAAGGTCTCGTATTTTTAGTTGTATTTGTAGTTATTATTATTATTATTTTATATAGTTAGAATGAAGCTTACATAAGGTTTTACATAGCGCATCACCTGTGATTCATGTAGCTATGCATATTCACACCTCGCCATTACCATGACTAGGTTTTGAGTTGGAAGGATTAAGGTGGAGGTGTCATTAGTTCGCATTTATAGGACAAGTGTCTTGTAATTCATGTTTTTATTAGTAGGATTTGTCATTTACAAATCATGCAAGCAGGATGGAGGGGGAACCTTAATGTTAGAATGAGGACAAAAGGTGTTCTTTTCATTAGTCTAGCTAGATTGCTTACTGTTGGAAGCTATATTCGAACGTGGCACATCACAGTTTATAGCTATCTCCTTTTATATTTGCTTAGTGAGCACTCTACACAGTGACTATGTGAAGCTACTTAGTTGGACGTGTCTTATCTTTTATTTCCACCTGTTATTGGCCAGCCACTTGTCTAAGTCTACTGCCTATTTAGATTACCACGCAGCAGCTTGTAAGAGAAGGTAAATTGAATTGTTATATCTCTAGCCGCTAAGCCAACCAATACGAAGTTAGCTTGACCTCCTCATTTCTAATATAAATAGGAGGCCATGCTCCATTGTTTTCGCATATCAAGGAAACATGCAGAGCATGCATCGAAGGTTCAATGTAGATAAAGGGAGTGAGGGTAAAGAGAGAAAGAAATAGGGTTTATGGTTTTGTGGAGATTGTTAGTTGGGTTGTCTTGCCAAAGCTTGGATTATCGAGGTGAGTGGTTTATGTAATGTGTTTCAAAATATTTTTATTTTCTTATAAATGAAAACCACGAACTATTGTGGGTTTTATCTATTTATAAATCTCTATCTATTTCAAGTCAAGCATGTTGGATTTGTTGAAATGTTTTGGAGTTATTATATATCGTGATATGTGGATTATTTGGATATGTTCATGGAGCATGAGAACTTTAGTGTTGCATTAATCCGAGGGATAAATGTAAACTGCACACGGGGACATTAGGGCGGAAAGGCCAGTAGGAGTCACGTGGTGAGTTACAATTTATGAAGGATATAATGGACACGTAAAGGGATGGTAAAGGGATGATGTGATATGGAATTATGTGGCTAAAGCTTTGATATTATTATCCTATTTTATAGTGTGATTAAAATGGCAAGCTTGACTGACATATTACATATTCTACTCACTGAGCGACGGTGGTTGTTGCTCACCCCTCACCTATTATTTTACAGATGAGTTATTTGGCAATACAAGTGTTATTTGGCAAGACATGTGTTGGACGAGCTGAGGTTGTGATTGAGAAGTTTAAGGATTTTAATTTATTACTTTTGTACACCATGTAAGGTTTTGGAGTTATTTTAATAAGAGGAGTTCATTTTTCAACCCGTGTCAATTTCCTTTTATTTATTTTTACTTTTACTCGCGTTTCGGGCGCGGGGTCTTATTTTTCCACCGACCCCGGGTCCGTGGCGTGACAGTTCCATATTTAATGACACACCCCGATCCAGAGGATCCAGGCGTGCTGGCCGTCACGTGAGCGTGACGTAACCATAAGTGCGAAACGGAAGCAAAACAAAAACATTCATACGAAGGAATTCAAACCAATTCTAGCCGAACAACCTAATAAACCAACAAGATGAGTTATAACTCAAGCACATAAGTTCAGAGCATAGGTTAAGTTGCAGTCAAGTAGGACTAAAACGAAATACATCACCCTCGGGTGAGTCCTACATGCCAAGAGTTTGTCAGAATGCCGGAAAAGACCTCGAGAGCACCAAGCCGCTAACTAGAACCTGGAGGGGCGCAAAAACAAAATGAGTGGGTCAGTAAAACCAAAAGTTTTCCAAAACATTTCATTAAAATCATTTATAACCCCTCACCGTAAAACCTGTATACTTTTCCAGAAAATAGATTATAAACATATATGTATATATCTAACCTCAAAACTCAACTCATCAACGAGCAACATAATATCTCAAATATGATATGCCATGATCAAAGTGATATGAATGCAGAATGTCAATCAGGTGAATAATAGAGTCAACCGGAGACCCCACTACGGTCCTGTACGGTTGATTTTAAAGCTCGTCATCTCATCCAGCCGGAGTCACCAACTGTGACCTGTGCGGCCCTGCCGGAGCCACCAACTGTGACCTGTACGGCTAATCCTGCACGTCACTCGGAACTACATAAGGTAGTCTGTACGATGACAGGTGTATAAATACGCTCTAGTGCTTCTCTCATCAATCAACTGTGCACATATCTAAAGTCACCCACCAGTCGGAACCCCTCTAATGGTCTGTACGACTGGCATGTCGGAACCCTCACATGGTCTGTACGACATCCACCTACTTGGATCCAAGGCGAGCGTGCGGTGTGGTGAATAATACCATAAGCACTATCACCTAGGTGCAGGTTATGAGCTTTCAATGCAATTCAATATAAATAACTCAGCTGGAAATAAATAAACTCA